>JZKD02S1034515.1:491123-513093 GCA_000966675.3 Picea glauca | reverse complement strand
TTCCAAATGGCTCAAAACAGTTTTCTGGCCATTTTGGCAATTTACTATTTTTAGCAGGTTTTAACTTTCGGGGCCATTTTGAGGGTCCAAATGAAGGTTTTTCGAGATCTAGGTTATTAATGATATCCGAAGGCATTATTGAGCCCCCAAAATAAATATCCTCGAAAATACCTTTCCAACGAGCTATCACACGCCTGAAACAAAGATCGTATGCAAAAGTTACGACCCCGGGAAGTTGATGTACTCACTTACCCAAATGGGGCCCACATGACTTTTGGTGCTTCATCTCCTAGGGTTAGGTTTTTGGATGTCTAGGACTTCTGGAATTCCCATTTATTGTAAAAGGGCCTTCAAAGCCTCATTGTAATCATCTTCTTGAGAATGCGAGTAGCCGTCACATCTCTTCTCAGAGATAAGCTACCACCATTCTAGCGAGTCTTTCACTCTGTATTTTTACAGTCTCTGTACATTTCTTTGATTAATAGAAATCGTTTATTACTGTATATCTATGTTTATGGTTGCATCTCTGATACATTTCTATTATATTATTGAATATCTGCAATATCTCTATGCATTTATTTATTATATCTCCACTCTCATTTCGTGCCGAAAATAATCTGGATCAATTCTTTTATGCACTAATATTTAGTCGTTAAACCTCTCGAGCTCTTAATTCCTTGTGTTTCGATACTCCTTCTGTACATTTATTCTATGCATGCTACTTTTCCTGAGCTTTAGGAACATATGATCACTATTGATCCTATCCTAATCAACAATGATCACAAACTTATTCTTCCCCAAGGTGATATTGCTTTTTCTTTGATTACTTTATATTTTTGAATCATGTTGCAATAAATGACAACACACAACCAACAATGCCAACAATCTCCCCTTTTGTCATTGAGGGAAACATATATGTAAAACAAATAATTTTTCTCCCCCTCTCACCGATCTCATTTTTAGGTTGGAGGATTGAACTTTTTCTTATACCAAATACTGATACCAAGTTTGTTTTACTATCCCCCCCCCTTTGACATCAATGACAAAGATTTAAACTTTTAGTATTTTTCTCTCCCTGTGATTGTGTCAGCTGTTATCTCAATATCTTGGGCTTTTGTTTTCAAATAGGTAGTCTTATTGATACCAGTTTTTGTAGTGATCAAGAATTTTAAACCTAATCAAAGACTTCCTCATTTGATGACCAAATTAAATACTCCACCTAAGTTTTAACTGTTTCATAGGGTTTTACTTTCTTCTCCTTTGTCCTAAAGGAGAAGGGTGTGAATCTTACTAATCTTCTTGATCTATTTTTTTATCTTGTTGATATTCTAATATTTCACAAGAATACCATTGATCCATACCAATTAATTTAATTTCCATTCTTCAACCAATTTAATATCTTATTCACAGTCCTTCAACTCTACAGAAACCAACTTCAACTTCTGTCCCTTAGAAATAAGATTGAATTGGCACTTTCATATATTGTTTGTTAAGTCCTCTTCATAAGTTTTTCATTCTTTTGGAAATTCCTCACTGGGTTTAGATCATACCATAATTTAGTATTATTTTGTAGTACTTACACCAAATCATGCTATAAAATCCTTCCTCCTCCCTTTTATTCATATTTTCTGTTGAGGGGAAATTTAGTAGTTCATGAAAATAACATTGGAAAACTTCCAAGATTTTCATTGCTCAATTCTTTCGGTTGATATGCTATTTGAATATTCATCATTATCATCATTGTTCTGTGTAAGTGAAACTTCTTCATTTTCTTCTTTGGTATTTTTTGTTTGCATTTTTATTTCATTGGTTAATCTATGCTTGATTTGGCTGATATCGTCAGGACCTACTATTGTGCCATATTCTTCTTTAGGAACTCTCCTTTCCTGATCCATTTCATATTAAAATCTCTAAATTTCACATTCCTTATTAGGAACTTCACCCATCATTTTCTTGTTATCAATTGCTTCATTTTTAGATGCCAGATCATCTTTCTTTCTTTCTATTTCAGATTTTCTTCTCCATACACTTTCATGAGATATTTTGTTTGTTGGATATTTATTTTCTAAATTTGTGCTTTGAGATTTATCATTTCTTCTTTTCTTCCTATTATCACTCCAAGAAACTCCTTAGGGTTGTAGGCTAAGAATGCTTGGTAACTTAAGAAATTGATAAGCAAAGTATGTGGACCAATGGGATAACTCAAGGGCTTAATGAGAAGAACAACTTATCATGCATCCAAATGAGCCAATTCTTTTAGAAACCAATAATCAGCTACAGTAATTGAAATGGGATATGAAGAACACTATTCTAGATAACCAAGTACATTAACATGCAGGGTCATACAAGATAGTAAGAGATCATTCAATTCAAATTTATGAGCTAAATAAGAAGATGACAGTTCTTAATAGCTGAGCTAAATTGAATCAAATTATAGAGCAATGTAACACATGAGAAAATATGACAATGGTAGCAAAAGAAGATTGTCATTCATATCAAGATAAGAGTCTTAGTACATATGCTAAATTGTATCCAAAATGGAACCCCTTTAGTGCTCCAAATGTCTTTGGATTTATAGCCTTACAAGATGAAATCTAGATCCTTGAAAGATGGATCAGATTTACTAAAAATAGTCAAATCAAAATAGATATAACAAGTGTAGGATGAGATCCTATAAAAATGGATCTAGAATGGAAAATCAAAACAAAATAGGAAAGGTCCTATTTAATGATTTCTAAAAATAGAAGATTGTTGATGAAGTGCAGTTTTAGCCTCCCAAGGCTGTTTGATTTGGTCCTTCAAAGCTAAAATTTGAATTGGGTGATGTGTCATTTGATCCCTATCAATTTTCCCTTGAAAATGACCAAATCTAGTCAAAAAATTCCCTTTTGACTTTCATCTCCAAGAATGGCCTTTAGATTTAGATTTGATAATTCATAACTAGCTTATTGAAGAAGATTTCAAACCATTCAAACCCAAAAAATCTCGATCTAGGAAAAAATTCGACTATTATGGCCGTGACAGGCTTTCACCAGCTAATTTACCCAAAAATATGCTCCTTAGTTGGTGAAAGGCAGAGCTTTCACCAGCTAACTAGTTATAATTCTACCTTCTGTGTTGGTGAAAGCGCAAATTTTTCAAAATCAAATTTCTCAGTCATGGAGAGTCCGTTTTGCATGCTTAAATAGTCGATTGACATCTAAAAATCCTAAGATTTCCAATGGTTCTTTCAAATATTCATTTGGAGCCTAGGAATATAGTCAAATATTCCTTGCAATATTAGGCATTATTCTTTCAAAAATGGCAGTGCATTTTTTATCGCTAACATCTGGCTCCAGCTGGGATGGATACCTCCCTGTGAGATCTCCAAGAACCTAGTATACCTTATGCCTTTAGTATTGGGCATGGAGTCATTCAACCTTTATAATTTATCATCTCCTATTTATGCATGTGATTTATCTGAGTTTTTACCACTTGAAGCATCACCAAAATGCACAACCATTTCACTTTGCTCTTCCATACCTTTGCCAGTTGGAAATTTCACAATATGATGACCATTAGTCACAAGTCCAAAATATTCAATGTTTTCAACCAAGTAACTAGGCTTGGCTATGACCTCTAAATTTCCAAGAGAATGAGATATTTCACTTCCCACTAATGTATCTTCTCCATCCTTAGCTTTCAAAATGATTTTTGTGCTTTCACCAGCTAACTTGCCTTATGATTCGCTGGTTAGCTGGTGAAAATGCAGCCTTTCACCAACTAACTGGTTGTAAAATTTCCCTGTGCATTGGTGAAAGCTCTGCCTTGTTTAATTTTTTCTCCCACGCTGATAGAAACAAGTAAAATGCACAAGCAACGTGCAAGCATCTCAAATGCACAGATCTAATTTCTCTTTGATGCAATCTTCCAGCACATGCGTTTGACAAGGTCATTCATGGTGTTCCATATCTGAAGATCTTCCTCATCTTTCACATATGCTTCAGGCGAAGAGTAGGCGAAATATCCCCTTGGATTCAACAACCTATACAAATATAGCAGTAATATACCACCCCTCTGAAGCTAATCAATTCTACACCTAGAACAGTGAGCAATTCAAATGGACAATGTCTTTCATAATGCTTCATGACCTCCAAATTTAATTTGATCCCGAGATGATAAATAAGGTTTCGATCCAAGCATGGAATTAAATCTCAAGGCAATGAACCTTTCAGCTCCTTCCTATCTGGACCAAATGCTTTAGTCCCAAACCCTTTTACATATACATCAACAAAAGTTATGAAAGATCTGGCACTGGACTTTCCTTTGCCGGGGCAATTGCATCATTGACTTGTTTTAAATAACAAAACAAAATGTCCTAGCTTATTGGAAAGGAGATTCATTCGAATCCTAAGACATAAACTAAAACAAAAGTAGTTGTAAAGGTTATCGAATGGCTGAGTTTGTTGATGTTGAATCTCCCTTTAAATCTGGATATGATCATTATTTGTTGATTAACCACCACATGCTTTTGACTGCCTGATAAAACTCCTTGAAATTTGGAATTCATTTAACTCTGATTCCCACCTGTGTATTTACTACCACTTGACTTCGGAGCTGCTGTCACTTGTCTTGCACAAGAAAATGAACAATTTCTCGATCTGATAACTCATCCAAAAGTTCTCATATCCAGCTGGTAACGAAGGATCCCACCAATTCCACCAAATTCCTTGCAAAACTGAAAACCTTTTTTTTCTTGAACTTCCAACACAGCTTGTGAACCTGTATCCTGGTTGATTTCATCAAAATATCCACAGATAAAGTCACTGCTTAATCCAACATCAGGAATAATATTTCGTACTCTTTCCACAAGATCTAGATAAACTTCTCGTGTATAACCCCGCCGCATTCTTTCAAGAACAGTTGTACTCCCACTCTGTGTTGTTAAATGAATGCTTCTACAGATGTTCCATCGATCTTGCATATGCTGGAAAAGCCTTGACTAAGAGCCCAACTTTTCCCTGTAGGAAATGCACCATTCCCATCAATGATAGAGATATCATTATAACTATTCACATTCTGACCAAGAAGCATTACTTCTTTCATACCTTGCTCCCAAAGCTCTCTCACCCGCGTGAAAGGTACAATGCAAAATGAACACATATTGTTATAGGAACGCATTATGGAGACAAATGTTGTAACTGAATTGCTAGCAATTCTTACTGGAATGATATCAACATATGTTTCTTCAAGGGACATAAGTGTATTAACTCCCTTTTGACAATAATCTACAGCTTCTAGCAAGCGAGGAAAGTCCCTGTAAGTATCAGGCCCACAAACTACATCAACCATCTTGTCTGATTCAATTATTTTTTCTTTCAAACGTTCTGCCATGCACCCCAGCACAAACACTTTTAGAGGAACAAACTGACTTTGCTCGTCCCTTTTCAATAATGCTTTTTCTTCTTTCACCAGCTAACTCGCCTTATGATTCGCTGGTTAGCTGGTGAAAGCATTGCCTTTCACCAACTAACTGGTTGTAAAATTGTCCTATGCGCTGATGAAAGCTATGCCTTAGTCCAAAATGAACTTTCACCTCCAAAACTGTGATTCCATCAAAAAATCAACGTGTCTCTGCTTTATCCCCTTGCATGTTCTGAGCTAGCACTTGCAAATCTGGGTGTGACCTTTTCTTTTTCTTCGATTTTCTGATTTTCCTTTTAAGGCGCTTTGCCTAATTGAGAAAAATGAAAGTAATCCACTTGCTCAAAGAAAAGATCTTATTCTTCTACACTAGTGCTTATTTCCTACTTATTCTACTCTAACCAAATCTGCCATTAATTAAGTGAATGTTGATTTCCATAGTAGCCATTCAAGCAATTTGAATACTGAAGAGATATCATCTTTATCGCCGATCAACAACTGATGTTTGACATGAATCAGCAGTAAACATAAGTCTTTCAGGAAACCATACTTACCCGGAAACAACGGCAAGCTAAGGAAATCTGAAATCTTCAGATCCTTTGAAAAATATATGTCCATGAAAGTTGCCACTGGATCTTTAAAAGGAAGATAAGTAACATGCTGCTCCTCAGAAAACAGCTACACATCTATGGAAACCTCCTGCTCAGCCATGACTATTCCTCTACAAGAAGACCATTCCATCTTCTTGTCCTCTTGAGATCAACTCGTGATCATCAAAAACTAAAATTTCATTATCAGACTAATGCTCACAAGAGGATAACAAAAAAGGATTTCCATCACATGGATTAGGATCAGCTGAGAACATATAGTTTATTATGCAATCATCAGTCATCATAGGCTCTTCTTGATTTACAAATTGATCATAAGCTTCACAAGCATACCTGTCTCTAGAATATTATGCCAATGTTGACGAATTCAGATCCAAATCTGAAATAAGCTCGTATGCTTTCTGTTGTTCTAAATCAGCTTCACACTCATTACCTCCTTGCTCAAAATCTGAACCATACTGACATTTTTTTTTCTCATGTGCAAGAAGATTGTTAAAGTCAACCCATTATCGGATCCTCCTAGAAGCATGAATATTCTCCTCCACCTCTTGAGCATCTTCAAACAAGTTCCCTAATGATGAAAACTTCCTTTGTATCAAGAGAAGGACAAGTTCATTATGCTGATCCATAAGATAGTATACCATGGAAACAATCTCAATAGGCTGAATCTCCAATGGGATGTCATAATAAACATGGTAAAACCTTCTATTGAAAACAGGCAAGGCTTCATCCTACTCTCGTTTCAAAGCATAGAAATCAACGAGGTAAGAATCTAAAGATTTGTATTCACCCCAATACTTCAGGAAAGAATTAGAGAACTCAATACAAGAGCCAATTGAATCAGCTCTCAGACTTTTAAACCATGCAGCAACATCTTTGATCAAAGACTTTGAGAAAAATCTCATGATTACATCTGCATGAGCAAGCTGAAAACGATCAACGAAATCCAAAAAGGATTCCACGTGTCTCTCAACTGAAGCTTGATTCTCTCTAGAAAACCAAGGGAGATATTCATAACCATCATCAGGATAAGGATGAAGAAGAAACGGCATCTTTAAAGGCTTGAACATATTCATCTGGATCTTAACTTGAAAAGCTGTGGGTTGATCATGAGAAATGGTAAGTTGCTGATCAGGTTCATAAATTATGGCCAGAGGGGCTGAGATCTGGACAGGTTTTAAAACAATTTTGATCTTTTCATGGTCACATGGCTGATCAGATTCTAAAGGAAAATAAATATGGTGGTCATCTTTACAAATGGGCTGAGGTAAGACTACCGAATCTACATCTATAATGCAGGGCTACATGATTTCTTCTTCTAAAGACGGATATATAGAAGAAGGATGATGATTTTCTGAATATACAAAGAAAAAAATAATTCTCTTTACATGCGAAGGGAAAAACACGAAAGAGATGATAAATAAATACAACAGTTCATGAAGCAGACTAATGAACTGGTACCTGGATTTGAAATTCAACTCCTTCATTTTCTGTCAACTGGATCCTCCCCAGTGGAGTCTTTAATCGTGGAGTCACCAGATAGAAGATTACAACCAATATAATGGTCAGCCTTTGTCTATCATCAAAAGTTGAAACTGTGTCGTCTCCCAGGGAAGCTTGCTTCATCCTCTATTCCCCAGCAACGACGCCAATTTGTTATCACTCCAAGAAACTCTTTAGGGTTGTAGGCTAAGAATGCTTGGTAACTTAAGAAATTGATAAGCAAAGTATGTGGACCAATGGGATAACTCAAGGGCTTAATGAGAAGAACAACTTATCATGCATCCAAATGAGCTGGTGCTTTTAGAAACCAATAATCAACTACAGTAATTGAAATGGGATATGAAGAACACTATTCTAGATAACCAAGTAATTTAACATGCAAGGTCATACAAGATAGTAAGAGATCATTCAATTCAAATTTATGAGCTAAATAAGAAGATGACAGTTCTTAATAGCCGAGCTAAATTGAATCAAATTACGGAGCAATGTAACACATGAGAAAATTTGATAATGGTAGCAAACGAAGACTGTCATTCATATCAAGATAAGAATCTTAGTACATATGCCAAATTGTATCCAAAATGGAACCCGCTTAGTGCTCCAAATGTCTTTGTCTTTATAGCCTTACAAGATGAAATCTAGATCCTTGAAAGATGGATCAGATTTACTAAAAATAGTCAAATCAAAACAGATATAACAAGTGTAGGATGAGATCCTATAAAAATGGATCTAGAATGGAAAATCAAAACAAAATAGGAAAGTTCCTATTTAATGATTTCTAAAAATAGAAGATTGTTGATGAAGTACAGTTTTAGCCTCCCAAGGATGTTTGATTTGGTCCTCCAAAGATAAAATTCGAATTGGGTGATGTGTCATTTGATCCCTATCAATTTTCCCTTGAAAATGACCAAATCTAGTCAAAAAATTCCCTTTTGACTTTCATCTCCAAGAATGGCCTTCAGATTTTGATTTCATAATTCATAACCAACTTATTGAAGAATATTTCAAACCATTCAAACCCAAAAAATCTCAATTTGGGCAAAAATTCGGCTATTCTAGCCGTGATAGGCTTTCACCAGCTAATTTACCCGAAAATCTGCTCCTTAGTTGGTGAAAGGCGGAGCTTTCACCAGCTAACTAGTTATAATTCTGCCTTCTGTGCTGGTGAAAGCACAGATTTTTTAAAATCAAATTTCTCAGTCATGGAGAGTCCGATTTGCATGCTTAAATAGTCGATCGACATATAAAAATCCTAAGCTTTCCAATGGTGCTTTCAAATCTTCATTTGGAGTCCGAGAATCTAGTCAAATATTCCTTGCAATATTAGGCATCATTCTTTCAAAAATGCTAGTGCATTTTTTATCGCTAACACTTCCAACCTTCATTAGATTTTCTTCCAGACTTGTATGAATTATTTCTCATGGATTGACTTCTTGATATTATGCAGTTTTGGGATTTGTGACCAAACCTATCATAGTTGTAACATCTCATTTTATAAATTTGTTGTGTGGACAATATAATTGCATTTCTAACATCTTATTAAGTTATTGGACCTTCCTGAATTTTCTTTTCAGGACTCTTGCATTCCAATGCTTTGTGACCAAAGATTTTACAATTAAAACAATAACCATTGAAGGTGTTTCCGTACTTGAGTCTGTTGTGACATGAGAAGTCTGTATTTTGACATGTTTCTTGTTCTTGACTTTTATAGCTTCCTTCCTTGAAAAAGTTCACGATTTGTTTTAGGTTTGTGACTATACCTTTTTCTTTCAAGGAGTATGATCCTTTATCATGTTTTTGAATGGTGCTCCTTTTTCCACCTTCTTTCTTATTGTATCCAAGACCATTTTTGTCATCATTTGGTATTTGACTATTCGAGATCCTATATAGGATAGATGAGATGTTCTGGAATTTGATAGTTTCTTTTGTCTTTTCATTCTTCTTTTTGAGGTCGATAACTTCCATTTCCAGCATGTGACATTTTTCTTCCTTTTTAGTCAACTGAATATTCAAGGATTCTTTGTTTTCCTTAGCTTCTTCAAGTTGAGTCTTTAGATTGATGACCATTTCTTTTGTATCATACAATAATTCTATGCAGTTATTAGTTTTTTCATATGTCTTCAAGTCTTCTATATATTTTATTATATCCACAACTTCATTCATCAATCTTTTGATTTCTTCCTTGTTTTCTGGTTGAATTCTTTTGATTTTGACGAGTTCCAATTCCAACATGTGGCATGATTATTCCTTTTTAGTTAATTGGATATTCTATGATTCTTCATTTTTCTTAGCTTCTATGGTTCTTCTATGCTTCTTCTTCATTAGTTAATTTGATTTTTTAGACAGATGACCATTTCTTTTGTCTCTTCTATTATTTCTTTGTTTTTATTGTCATGTGCCTTCAATTCTTCCATTTATTATATTAGATTAACTGAATTAACTGAATAAGATATATGCAACTAAATTAATTATTCATAAACATGTATAACAAAAAATGTATGAGGTAGATAACATATGTTTCTTTTATTTATTTAACTTGAATGAATACAAATAAATCCAATATTTTAATATCTTCAACTTCAACTAAATATGAGAGATCTAACTCTCTGATACAAGACCGATCTTGTAGTTCTCAAATCCAACTAAGAAATGAGGAATCCAAACCTCATAACATGACCTATCTTTCTGATCTCAGATCCAACTGAGATGTTAGGAATCCAACCCTCATAACAAGACCCAACTTGTAAACAGACACCAACTTGATAGAATGAACTTTCATTCAATCCATTATCTATATATATTTATATCCTGGAAGAAATATTATATTCACCACGACTTGTGGTTTATATAGTATTTGAATAGGTATAGGATTCAACTATTGTGTCTTTTTGACATGAACCATTGCACCTCTTCATTTAATTTTAACATAAATAATATTTTTCATTTATTCATTAATTTATCGTGTAATTTTATCAATTTAATTGGAAGACTAATCTTGATTCGAATTTTGTCCTCATGAGTTCATCCCAGATATGGATAGACTCATTATATAATTCCCATGCTTATGCTGCATCCCCAATTCGTCAAGAGATCATATTTGAGATTTTATTGATTCTTTGTATTGTTATGGTGTTAATCTCTTTTGAATTACTCTATAGACCTTAATTTATTTATAAAAATGAATTATGTATGAGGCACTTCCTTCAACCCAATGTTCAAATGACTGTGGGCTCGTAACCTTGGGTTTATTATTCATTTGTGCTTATTAATTATTCATAGTCCTTTGTCTTCCCCACTTCCCTTCCAGGGCTTCAACAACATGATGGACATGAAGTATCAGAGCCTTGTATATGCATCTTGGCACCTTGGGAAATTAATTCCTGACAATTTTCTTACCTAGAGAAAATGCTTACGGGCCTAAAAAACCATTTCTTCAACAACACACGGGACTGACCACCCGCCTCTTAATCAACACACGATCCTGTCAACCTGCCTCTTCAACAACACATGTGCCTAACAACCTACCTCTTCAACAACACATGGGCCCAACAACCCACCTTTTCAACCACACAAAGTCCTCCCAAAGTAAAGGATATGTGATGACAACAAGGTATATATGCCTAGTAGAGGAATGATGTTCTGAATGATGAAGGAATGGGTACCTCCTCAAAAATATAGTAAGGCCTATCAATATATTTTCATGGTTATAACTAGACACTTGTCACCTTAAGAACTATCTTATCTCCACTTGGTGACTCATTCCCATCCCTTAAAAACTCAGGATAAATATATAAACCATAAATTATACTTTTGGAAATATTATTACAATATCCCCTTGGGTGTAATCCCCCTTGTCTTAACCCCTCATCCTAAACTCTTATCCCCCCTTTCCCTTTATAGTGGAGTTTATCCCCCGATCTCTTTTTATTTGATTGGTCTATAGCAATTATATGTTTTCATTTATATTTTAGTGAGATTACATTTTACAAAGATAGGCTCGCTGACCTTTTTTCATCTCGACTCTCCATCCTAATAACCACAAAGGAACTCCCACCTAAAAATACATAAATACAAAGTATCTCTAGCCCCAAACTATCCAAGCTACAAAGCCTGATCCGATGCACACTTCAAGGTAATCCTCGTGCACTTACTCAAGTGTGCATAAAACTATGACATGGATGCACACCACTTCCTTGGTGCATGCCTACAAGACTGAACCCAAAAATTGGGTACCAACAAATCACCATCCTATATGTACATTTACATTTATATTTACAATTGGGGTTTAGGCTAGGGGTATTACATTTGCGCACACAAGACTGAACCAGAAAATAGGTGCCAACAACTCACCGACCTATATGTACATTTACATTTACAATTGGGGTTCATGATAGCAGTATTACAACATAAATATGATCTAATACATAACATTTCCTTTTTAATTTGTGTACATATCCTAGTTGAAACCTCATACAAATTATTCTACCAACAGTCCATGAAATCCTTCAAATTTGCATTATAGGAGCACAAAATTGTCTAGCTCAATTCACCATCAACTATGGGGCTGGCATAATATTCCTTGCACCTTGTGATATTATAGATGTTCTCAATGATGGAAATATATGAATCCTCATTCAGAGGCTCATTATATATGTCACCGTCATTCATATCCAATGGTGCAATAACATGCAATGCTTATGTTTCAAAGGACATTTTTTGTTTCTTTAGATTCAAGACTGCATTGTTTTCAAATGCCCAATCAATACTAGGTAGAGATAGGTATTGGTGTAAGTCATCCATGATCTCAATCACCTCAAAATATATTGTGGTATTAACCCATTCAATGTTCACTTCCACCTACTCTAACCTACTGATGTGATAGATTATATATTGGTTGGCCATCCTAAGTTTAATAGGGGACCATACCAATTTTGGTTTACCCATCAACTCATAATATTTCTTTGGAAATATTTTCACATTGGAGCCTAGGTCCAACATGACTCCATCAATATCATAGTTTCTAATTTCAGCGTTCTTTTTAAACTTTCTTCCTGTATGTTTATATATGCTCACCTGGTGCACATCCCTTTCATGCAATGGAGCAAAATAACTATAGTGGTTTCTTGTTAGCACATGGGTTAATTTATTTGAATTCTTATTATCTGTAACATCCCGCTCTGGTGCACTGAGAAAATTTATTCTTTGAGGACACTTGCTCGCAAGTGATCCAGACTATTATGATATTAAAACATTGTCCTTGATTATGATGCATTATGATAGATGACATAATGTTTACTGCATTGACATAGACAGGTGCTATTGACTCAGTTTTACTGAGTGTGTAGGGTTTTGGACCTTGAGGATGCAGAGGCATCGACATAATCCCTTGGACTCCGGATCGAGTCAGGGAATGTGCTATTGGGGTTTGATTTTTTTACTGTGATGTTAGTACATTTGATTAGATTATATGATGTGGACATGTTCTGACATGATTGTTGATGATGCAACCTAACGATAGCTTGCCGACCAGACTCACATATGGAGTAAAGGGGCCACACACGATTACTAGAGAGGTTGAGGGAGAGGTGTGGAAAGTAGCCCTGCCACAGCCTACTAGCACTCCCACCTTGGCTCGAATCGTAGGTTAACGATTACCTAGTTCTAGAGGATCCAAAATGTTGTGAGGGAAGACTATGACAGTCACTCATGATGACTCTAAGGGGCACACAATAAGGTGGGGGCCTTATTCCTTAGAATCCCTTAGTCTACCACAAGTTCACCTGGCAGAGTGTTGACTCCAGGGGTTATCGATGTCTACCAATCAGTCAAGTGGCGAGTGGCACCCTTGGAGCATGTGGTGTACCCTGAAGGGCACGTCGTGCAAAAGAAACACAAAAGGCGAGTGGCACCCTTGGAGAATATGGTGCATCCTGAAGGGCATGTCACGAAAAAGAAACACTAGAGGCGAGTGGCACCCTTGGAGCACGTAGTGCATCCTGAAGGGCACGTCACGTTGAGGATGATGAAGGGACAAACCTAGATGGCCCTAAGACCGACAACACATTAAGAAATTTTAAAAGACAACTTCCCTAAATAAATGTTTTCCAGTTCAGAATCTAAGTTCTAAGTCTAAAACTTCTCTAGGGGTAAAATTTTGTCTAGCCTTAAGAAAATTACCCTATAAAAAAAAATAGAAATTAAACTAAAAACCACTTAAGCAATAGTTTTAGTCTTCACAAAAATTTTGGGGTAAAATGAAGAGAGTAAGAATTTAATTCAAATCAGTGGATTTAAAATTGTAAAGAAAAATTTAATTGTTTAACGTGTGAAAGTGTAAAAGATATTAAATTCTTAATAAAAGGAAAAGAGGTTAATTTGCGCAACTGCCATTTTTGGCTCTAATAAAAAGGGGAAAGAAGGGAATAGTAAAAATTAGGAAACTAAGGAATGGAGGAAACATAATAAGGGAAAGAAGGGAACTTATGGTAAAAAGCGAGGTCAACTTAGTAAAGAATCGACATTAAAGAACCTTCTCATTTGAACTAAGTTAGCAACATCATTTTTATGGAAAGTATTTAAAAACTGTAAGGGAATCTAGGGACACCTAGGAGTAAAAATAGGAGCAACTCTAGGTGGGTGAGGGAAATAAGACAAATTAATAAATTAAAGAAAATAGTTAATGGAGAAACATGGGGGGATGAATGACACTTGTACGAAAGAGAATTTTTAGAAGATTTTTTTGAAAAAACTTAAAGTAAATGAAATTGGGGAAAGTGGGAAGTTCTAAAAATCTATAAAAGAGAGGAAGGAGGAGGAAGAAGGGGATTGGATGTTAGCGTAATGTTACACTGACAGAATTGTGACTTGACTGATTACTTGTGGGGAGTTGGGATTTCCCAGCTCGGATAGGAGTGGTAGCTCGGTCTTGCGAGGTGAGATGGGAGCTAGACGTACCATCTGGATAGTGTGTGGCCCCTCTATGGCTTGGGGGGATAAGGGGGAAGCAGATTACCCATAGTGATTGGATGGGAGGTACTAGTGTAGTCTCGATGGTCGGCGAGAAGGATTTGCCCGGAGCATGCGGATGACACTTGGAGCAGGTGAACAGGCAAAGGTACGCCCTCCAGTTTAATGAAAGACTGTGTAGGATATATGATTTATACCTGTAGGTGTATTGTTAGTGGTTGTAAATGATTTCACTATGTAGGGAACCCATCCCTCTAACGTGCTCGATTTTAGATTAAATTTATATGTCTGAACAATCTCCGGAATTTCTGTGTCTGAAATTTTTTATGACTAAAACTATATATCTGATTTAAGACTGATTTTTATGAATGTAATGCATTAAGGGATTAAACCGACTGTGGTGCACATTATGTTCAAAATTTACACCGTGAATCTTATGTAATGAAATTTTGTTTAGAAAAAAAAAAAAGTAAATGAAATTTTAGGAATGTAATGTTTATGTTTGGAAAATTTACATAGTGTAGTTTTATAGTTAGATCTGGCGATAATGCCCCTTGGTTTAATAGGTTACTTGCAGGATCTGGTTGAATTTATCTATCCGAAGATACCCTTATGCTTAGAATTTATAGGTCTGATGCATCACCATCCGCATGATTGAATCACATTGTGGATTTACAACTTAGAGCTTTTGTCCAGCCCCTTTCCCTTTTTCCTGTAGTTCAACCTTTAAACAAACATAGTGGAGCCTTAGCGTCCCCATTTTTTAATCAAAAGGACCTGTTGTGTGTGGGCTTGGTTGTTTCCTTGATTAATCGCACCTGTTCACCTTGTTGTTGGAACAAAATCTACCTCAGACCACTAAACCTTAACAGGTTCAAGATTTACCTTGTTGAACTTTAGAACTAAGCTTGCGTTATGAGAAATTTTGCATAAATTTTGTGCTTGAAATCTTTCTTTTGTTTCCCTAGCAAGAACTGAATCAAGAGTTTACTTGGACTCCGGAGTTGGTAATAGAGCTCAAATACTTGATGGCTGATAAGGAAACATTAGTGTTGGTATGGAGTTTATGGAACCCATCTCCCTTGTATTGTTGGTAGTTTTCCTCGAATGGTCGATGTGATTTGGATAAAATTTATGTTATTTCTTACGTACTTCCTATGCCTTGACAAAAAATCCGATTCATACTATAATGGCAATTTGTTGTTGTAGACGGATAGATGATCCGTTGTTAATTAAAAGGGATATAAAAAAATCATACCAGAACTGCCCCTGCCTTCCACACTGAAACCCTTATCGACTTGCCTCTGCAACTGCAAAAGAAATCACCCAGAATCTTCCCTGCCAGCAGCGTGTAATCCTTAACCCTTCGCCGTACACAATTTCTTTAAAAGAATATAAATTTTACCTCTGCCAGAGAGTGAATGCACTGTCTAGTTTCCACTTGCAGAACCTGTACCGTTCTCCTTACTGGGGTCTCCCTTTTTTAACTAATTCTGATCTATCTCCCCTTATCTTCGCTGACAGCCTGGTAACCCCTCCTGGAATTTCTGCAGCGATTTTGTTGTTTTAGAAATCAATTAAATCCCTTTTAATGCCGCACTAATATTTATTCTTTAATCTTGTAATGCCACACTGATATTTATTCTTTAATCTTGTAATGTCGCACTAGTTTCCTTGATTATTCATTGCTCTTAAGTTATACAAGTTTGCTCATTTATGGTGTAACATTATTGTAAAATTTCAATAGCTTGCTTTAAAGGATTTAAATTATTGCAATGGTGAATTCATAAGTGTTGGGCCATCGCACTAATTAATTATGAAAACAAAATTAGCCATATAAATAAATATTTCCTAGTAATATTCTATGCCCATTTCTTTTCTATTATAGCATTTGTAATGTTATAAAAAAAGAATTTACATGGATAAGAAAATGATACTATATAGACCAATATTTCTTTATCAACATACCTGTCATGACAAATAGCTAACTGCATAACAAGATTATGTTTTCCCATCGACATACCTAGTCTGATGCCACCATGATTATTGTTGCTACTTCTTGTCTACACTGTCGCGAAAGTTATAATAAGATGCTTGTGGCTTGTTTCTTTCATTCTGGTCTTTGTCAACATTTCCATTAAATTATTATGTATGATCCTTTACACCCTTATATAACGATATGTTAGGATATGTAGATTGACTCATACTCTGTCATTTTAACATCTTCAAATTTTCTTTTCTGAAAAAAGATTCAAAACATATGGATACTTTATAAAAGGAAATGGATACTTTATAAAAGGAAAAAAGGCTTCAAACCATATGGATACTTTATAAAAATTACATGTATCTTAACATAGTAACAATAAAAATAATGATCTCATTTCTAAAATCGACCGATAAATCATATTATTGAAAGTATTGTTTCCCTCTCATACCACATACTACAATGATTTAAATAAAGTGGTTGGTCTATGAAAATTATTATTTTCTAAGTATTCACTGCAGTGTATGGTTGCCATCAATGATCATCTATTGATGTTGTTGTATGTACTTTTTTTCTATGTTACCAGAAACTAGCAACTCAATACTAAACGCCAAACAAAAACTAGCAATTCAATACAAAATGCCAAACAAGTACAATTACAGAAACTGAAATTTGTGTTAATTATTATGATTGTAAATTGAATGTTAAATTTCGCTTAGATGTTAATTTTCAACTATTCTTATTTGATCAAAATTTGGATTAATTATTTGGTTAATGTTAAAGCCAGTTGAGATCAGACTTTCACAATAAGGTCCTTGAATGTTAATTTAGAGGGTACTTTGATGACAAACTATGGTCTAAAGTTGTGCGATGGAGTGAGGATTGTAGTCCTTGTCTAATTGCAGTTGTACCGGGTCATACACTTTTGTGTGCTTGGCCTTCTTGTGTCGGGCGGGACGTAGACACCTCCATGTTCCTCAGAACAGTCGCCAACCCTGAGACCTTAAATGGTTAAGGTCGATGGGAACCTGGGCTTGAGCATTGCTTATGTGTCTTGGAGGTCCTAACCATTGCAGGGTAGGATGGAGGGGTAGTCAGTCTTATTATTGTCTGTTGATTGTCGTTCTTTGCTTGCAGAGGTTATGTGCGTCTTAGATCTCTATGTTGTCATTGCATTGCATGTGTCATGTTCATCGTCGTATGGCGACGCAGAGTCGAATGTATTTACTATCCTTGTACACACATGCACACACACAAAAAAAAAAAAAAATTACACTTGTTATAAGAGGTTGTCGCCATAACGAGGAGGTTCGTTACATATGGTATCAAAGCAGGTTTGACCCGCGACTTGGGATCGCTACGAATTTCGTTGACATGATTTGATTATACTGTTGTTGATCGAGTTGATTGTGTGCGTGCAGGTAATCATGGTTAGAGGACTCCGCAGAGGCAGACGATTGGGTGCTAGGGGAGGAGGCATGACACCTCTAATAGCATCCACACCTGAAGGGTCTAACCCCCAAGGAGACGAGCAGGTTCTCGGATAGGAGAAGATAGTAGTTGGTGATGTAGTCGGGATGATGAGATCCTTTCAGCGCATGTCCGAGGCACTGATCATACGTTTGGACAGAGATGAGGCCAGAGCGTCGACACCCACTAAGGTTCCACCGCGCACATCAGTCGTTACTGGTAACATTCACCGTGAACTCGAGAAAGTCAAATTTCCCGAGTTCTTTGGTTCCCTGGATGGCATAGCCACCGAGGCATGGTTGGAGAACATGGCGATGTGCTTCACACTTCACGATTATACCTCCAACATGAAGGTCCGCATGGAAATCTTTCAACTGAAGGGGAGCACTCTTCTATGGTGGAAGATGCTCTTATCGCAACTGAACATGGTCGTCGAAGACATGTCATGGGAAATTTTCGAGGAACGGTTTTGAGAGAGGTACCTTTCAGAGGAATTCATTGAGCATTAGCTCAATGAGTTCAACGCCTTACAACAGGGAGGTCGTACGGTTCTTGAGTACGACGCATGTTTTATGGAGCTGCTCCAGTATGCTCCACAGCTTAACATGGAGAAACTTAAGGTCAAAAGGTTCATGTTTGGCCTTAACGTCAGCCTGCATGCAAAGGTTAGGATTTTAATGCCTCAAACCTTGTACGATGTCATCCAAAAGGCCCTCATAGGAGAGGAGGAGCTTATTATTGGGGGTCAGACCAGGACTCCAGCAAGACCAGCAGGGCAGGTTTCACATGGAACACAGCAACATCAGATACTAGTGAGACATACGTCGAGATATCGTTGCTTCCATAGGGGATCCACTTTCACCACACCCCGAAAACCACAGCCTCAGTAGCAAACACCTTCTCGGGGACCACAACATCAGCAGCAACGTCACCCATAGCAGCAGCAGTTTAGGCCTATTCAGCAGAACAGACCAGGGTTCTAGGCTGGTGGGCCATCATCTTCTACTTCGAGTACCAGGACTACTGGGCCAAAGAAGGGGTGTTGGACGTGTAGGGAGCCACACTACCAACGTGACTATCCTATGGAGAGGACCAGAGCATCCAGATCAGCCGGACCCACTACCATGGGAGATATGGGCAAGGCCCATCGGATTCATGCAGTGGTGAATAACTGTTAGGAAGAGTACTAGTCAACTATGCTCGAGACGATAGGTACCATCGCTGACCAAACCCTTAGTGTTTTGATAGATCCTGGTGCTACTGAGAGTTTCATTTCTGGTGCAGCGCTAAAAAGGATTAAGGTAAAGGCAGTCAAATAGGATGAGTTTAGCTTCGTGGAGATGGCCTCGGGAGCCAAACAGAAGGTTGGAGGAAAGGTTATGGGTTGTTCCCTTAACCTGAGAGAGTTTGTCATGAGGGACAACTTGTACGTCACGATCTTAGGATCTTATGACATCATGATTGGTATGGATTGGTTGGAATCGCATGAGGCGATACTCAACTATAATACAAAACAGTTGATCTTGGTCAATGACGAGGGACAGAGACATGCGATTGTAGGATGGAACCAGGGAGTTTCCATGAGGTTCATCTCTTCCTTGCAACTTCGAAAGAGCATGTACAAGGGGTGAAAGATTTATGCGATCCTTGCACTAAACGAGAAGGGAGTAGTGGAAGGTCTAGAACATATTCTGGTGGTGAAGGAGTTTGCGGACGTATTTCCAAAGGAGTTACCTGGCATGCTGCCGAAAAGGGAATTGGAGTTTACCATAGACCTGAAACCGAGGACCGAACCAATAGCAAGAACGCCTTATCGGATGTCGACCCCGGAGTTGCAAGAGTTGAAAATGCAACTGAAGGAGTTGTTGGACCTGGGACTGATACGTCCTAGTGTGTCACTGTGGGGTGCATCGGTTATTTTTATACGAAAGAAGGATGGATCGTGGAGGATTTGCATTGACTACCGTCAACTGAACAAGGCCACGATCAAGAATCAGTATCCCTTGCCAAGAATTGATGATCTGTTCGATCAAATGAAGGGTGCGACGGTGTTCTCCAAGATTGATTTGTGATCTGGGTATCACCAGTTACAGATCAAGGAGGATGATGTCCCTAATACCACCTTTAAGATGAGGTTTGGACACTATGAGTTTACTATTTTACTGTTTGGACTGACAAATGCCCCAAGGGTATTTATGAGTTTGATGAACGGGGTGTTCCGCAAGTACTTGGACAAGTTTGTCCAAGTATTCATTGATGATATTTTGATCTACTCTCGAATGACGGAGGAGCATGACGACCACTTTCACTTGGTACCACAGTGTCTACAAGAGCACAAATTGTATGGGAAGTTGTCCAAATGCTATTTTTATCAATCGAGGATTCACTACTTAGGGCATGTCATCTCCAGCGAAGGTATCGCCGTGGATCCAGCCAAGATTGAGGCTATTATGGAATGGCCTGCGCCGATGAATGTCACAGAAGTGCATAGTTTTATGGGTTTAGCAGGATACTATCGACAGTTTGTCGAGGGATTTTTGAAGATAGCAAACCCGATCATGGAATTGCAGAAGAAAAACAAGAAGTTTGTTTTGACCGAGAAATGCATGGAAGCATTTCGGAGGCTTAAAGAGTTATTGAAAAAAATTCCGATACTAAAGGTCCCTGACATGGATGTGGACTTCTTGGTATGCATAGATGCATCCAAGGAAGGTTTAGGTGGAGTCTTGATGCAAGACAGATGAGTGATTGCTTACATTTCGAGGAAATTGAGAAGGCATGAGGAGAACTACGTGATGCATGATTTGGAGTTATTATCCATCGTATATGCCTTGAAGGTTTGGAGACACTACCTTTTTGGATGAAAATTTGAACTAAATACTGATCATTGTGGACTACAACACATTTTTACGCAAAGCAACTTGAACGCGCGACAACGGCATTGGTCAGAATCGCTTAGCGAGTACGACTTTGAGATTACTTACATAAAGGGAACAATGAACCGAGTGGTGGATTCTTTGAGTCAGAGACCAGGCATCTTTTCCGTGTTGCCTCTTCAGACGAATCTACATGAGAAGATTCTCACTTTACAGCGTGACGATGACTAGTACAAGGAGGCCGAGGGTTTTATTGGACAAAACAGAATGATGGTACCACGATACGAGGGATTTTCATTTGATAGTAATGGTTTATTGAGGTTTAAAAGTCGGATTTATGTACCGCCAAACGATGAGTTGAGGATGTTGATCCTGAGCGAGGCTCATAGAGCAGTCTACATGGATCACTCGGGAGTCACGAAGATGAGGGCAGACCTTAAACCCTTATCCTTCTGGAAGGGATTGAAGGCTGACATAGTAAAATATGTGGCTAGATGTCTAGAGTGTCAGTAGGTAAAGGCTGAACATAGTCACCTAGCAGGATTACTTCAACCACATGACATCCCAGAATCGAAATGGGAGGTTATTTCGATGGATTTTATTGTTGGATTGCCACTGACGGCAAAAAGACATGACTCGATTTTTGTAGTAGTAGACACTCTAACAAAGAGTACTCACTTTATTCCTGTGTGTACGATGTATCAGGCACCTGACATAGCGAGAGTTTTCATTAGTGAGATTATGAGGCCACATGGCGTGCCTAAGAGGATTATATCCAATCAAGGATCAGTGTTTACTGGACAATTTTGGACGAGTTTCCAAGAGGCCTTGGGAACCCAACTTAACTTTAGTACTGCATATCACCCAGAGAATGACGGGTATACAGAATGAATGAACCAAACCTTGGAAGACATGTTTCGCATGTACGTGATGGACCAAAAAAATCATTGGGAAGAATTCTTTCCACTAGTGGAGTTCGCTTACAACAACAATTACCAGAGCACCATTAAGATGGTTCCTTTCAAGTTTCTTTATGGGCGACCGTGTTGGACGCGCTTGATTTGGGATCGGGTTGAGGATAGGGTCTTGGTGGGACTAGAAGCAATCCAAGAAATGGAAGAGCAAATGCAAGCCATAATACAAAGGATTAAAGAAGCGCA
>JZKD02S1034515.1:464617-491073 GCA_000966675.3 Picea glauca | reverse complement strand
TGATAAAACTCCTACTACTGCAACATGCCAGTGATATAACTCTTATTTCTACAACACATCAAATGTTGCAACTCTTGTTGTTGCAACATGTCAAATGTTGCAACTCTTATTGTTGCAAAACGCCAAATGTTGCAATTTTTGCTGCTGCAACACGTCAATTGTTACCACTCTTGTTTTTGCAACTCTTGTTGCTGCAACAACATACATCACAATTCTAGTGGCTATAACAATGTGTCACAATCTCAATTGTTGCAACACCGTGAAGTGTTACAACCCCACGGGTGCATGAGGTTAGTCATAGTGTTGTGGGTTATGTTGTGGCATACTCCACGTGTCTTGGGAAGATTTTGTGGAGTGTGGTGGAAAATTTTAAGAGGAAAACAATTGGATGGACATGGTGGAGAAGTTGGACCGTTGGAATCCATGAATGTCTAATTCATCTTGGGAAAAGAAAATAAGAAATAGTTGGCATGGAAAGGGAGGGAAGGAACATAAATGGAGGAGGTATGTTCAAAAAAAATGATAAAGAAGAGAAAGGGAAGTAGTTTCTGGAGGAGTAATGTGGAACAATGAACACACCTCCTATCATTAAGATTGAAGGCAAACTGTGCTATATTGGTTGAAATGTAATGAGACTATGGAAGACCAATATTTTTGTCTTGTTAATAAATAATTTCTAGTCTCGATAATTGTTGTTGTCTCTTGTTTCCATTTTCTTCTAAATGTAATTTCTCCTAGCATTCTTTGAGTTGCTAATTTTTTGTTAATGTTGTTAGATGTTATTTGTTCACTATGTGGGAAGAAACTTGTTTTTGTATTTGATTTTGTATAGGATCGAGCGTGACTACATCAAGCAATATCAAATCTAGTTTATATCCTAAGTTGGAAAAAAGTGCCCAAATGTAAATCTTTTGATTGTTAGTATGAGTGATGGTTGCAAGACAACGTGTAAGGATTCCTCCATGAAGAGTAAGAGAAGCACAAGGAGGTGATATAAATAGATATTTAAATAAATTACGAAGGAATATAGAATAAATGGGAAAAAAAAAGGCTTGAAGATGCTGAAACAGATTTAGAGTCTGAGGAAGTAAATCCCACAGTAAAATTGATATCTTTTCTAAAAGACAAAGGTAGTGCAAGGGTGGAATTTTTTATGGTAGTTTAAAATTCAAGACACTCATTGACTCGATAGGAGACCTCAAAATATATTTTGATTATGAAATTGTTCTTGACCCCAGTAAGGCTACATTGCTATGACCAAGCTAAAGGGTCATGATCACTTTTGTGGGATATGGTACATAAGGATTGGGTAGATAACCAACAAGAGAATATTAAAACATACAAGAATATGGTGATAAAAATGCAATAGAAATTTCTACATGGCGATTACCAAATATGTCTAAGATCAGGGATAAAGGAACCAAAAAACCAAAGAGTGGAAAGGTGCGTAACTAGATTGAAGTATCATATTCAATATGAAATGAGTAGACATTAATTGTGTGATCTAGATGAATCCTATCAAGTTGATTTGAATGTGGAAGAAAATAATGATAGAAATTTGTGGTATAAGTTCCATGGAAAATGAATTATAGGCAAGGGTAGAGCAAGTGTTGCTAGAAGCAGTGAAAAAGAGGATGAAGCAACCAATAATCATAATACAAGGGGAGGAAGTAAATTTTTAAGAAGAGTTTTGACAGAGGAAAGTATGTGATTGCATGTTATAGATGTAGAGTAGAGGGTCATAAAGCATGGAAATGTTTGAAGAGGAAAAATGTAGCAAGGATAAATGAATCTAGAACGCAAGTTAGCCAAGCAAATGAGATAACAGTTCTTGGTGGAAATTTGGAAGTAATTCAAAAAGAACAAGGGAAAAAATGATGTTCAAAATATTATTACTCAATCCTAAGACAAATAAAGCCAAAGAACCTGAACAAAGAAAGAGAGCGTTAAAAACTAGATGCAAAATTTAGGATATGTGTTTTCATATTGTCATCGATGGTTGAAGTACATAAAAATTAGTATCCATAGAAGTAATGGAAAAATTGAAATTGAAAAGCATTCCACATATAGATCCTTATAAGGTCTCATAGTTGGAAATAGGACAACAAGTAACTTTGGCTGAGGAATTCTTGTTGAGTTTTCACATTGGAAATTTTAGTGAGTAGGTATTGTGTGACATAGTGGATATGGATGTCTATCATTTACTACTCAAAAGACCATGGATATTAAAAAAAAAACAATGCATGATGGAAGGAAGAATACTTATGTATTTTTAAAAGATGGATAGTGGTATAGATTCGAGCCAATGTTGGAGGTCAAGTCAAGTGGTAGTAACAACAAAGGAAAGGACAACATAATTATTTGTAGCAACACTCGCATTATGATGTGTTCAACCAAAGAATTTATACGAGAATAGAAAAGGACCCATTTATGTTTGGCCTTAATGCCAAGAAAATTTCTAGAGAGTGGAAAGATGAGCTCTGTGCCACCAGAAATTCAAACTTTGTTGAATGAATTTAAATAAATTGTGGGAGATTATTCACCAGTGGGTTTACCTCCCTTGAGGAGTATATCACATCAGATTGATTTGATACTAGGATCAAGTCTACAGATTAAAGATCCTTATCTAATGACTCCAATAGGGAGTGAGGATGTAAATAAGTAGGTGCAAGAGCTGCTTGACAGAGGATTGATCAAAGAAATTTTGATTCTATGTTTTGTACCTACATCTTTGACACCTAAGAAAGGAGGTGAATGGATAATATGTGTTGATTCAGGAGTTATTAACAATATTACTATAAATTATATATTTCCTTTACCAAGGATGGATGACCTCATGGATTGTTTGAGTGGGGCAATATAATTTTCAAAGATTGATTTGAAGAGTGGTTATCATCAAATTTGGATAAGGGAAGATGATGAATGGAAGACAACATTCAAGACAAAGGATGAATTATTTGAGTGGTTAGTTATGCCATTTGGGATAACTAGTGCACCCAACACATTCATGAGAGTTATGAATGAAGTTTTGAAACCATTTATGTGTAATTTTGTTGTTGTATACTTATATGACATTTTTATTTTCAGTAAAACCAAAGAAGAACACCTGGGGCTTGTGAGAAAGGAACTATAGCGGTTGAGAGAAGAGAAAATGTTGATCAATTTGAAGAAATGTACGTTTCTGAAGAGGAGTTAGTGTAATTGGGGTTTGTGATTTACAAGGAAGGCTTAAAGATGGATTCTGAAAAGGTTAAGGCTATTTTGGAGTGGCCAACACCTAAGTGTATGTTTGATGTGATAAGTTTCTATGGATTGGAAATATTTTATAGGAATTTTATCAAAAATTTCAGTGGGATCTGCACACCGCTTATTGAATACATGAAAAAGGGAATTTTCAAGTGGACAACAGTAGCCAAAAAATCATTTGAGGACTTGAAGACAAAGGTAATTGAACAACCAGTTTTGGCACTTACATATTTCAATAAAGTGTTTCAAGTAGATTATGATGAAAGTGTATCAACAATTGGAGCAGTTTTGAAACAATAAGGAAGATTGATTGCATTCTTCAATGAGAAATTGAATGATGCTAAGAAAAAATATTATGTTTAAGATGAACAATTTTATGCAATTGTACATGCTTTGAATAAATGGTGAAATTACCTGCTATCAAGGGAGTTTTTATTGTTTACTAATCATAAGGAATTCTGGCACATTAATATCTAAGGTAAGTTAAATAGAAAACATTCCAAATGGGTATAATTTTTTCAAAATTACTAATTTGTTTTGAAGAATGGGTTTGAGAAGTAGAATAAGTTGCATATGTGCTAAGCCAAATAATAATGATTCTAAATACTTTGTTATTTGAATTTTTTGTCTTGAAATATATGAATTAGTTCTATGCAGAAGATACAGATTTTGGAGAGGCTTGGAAAGCCTACAAAGCACCTTGGATATTTGACATAACACCATACATGGATTTGCACATCCAAGAAGGTTTGTTGTTCAATAAACAAGGTTTTCACATTCCACAAAGTTCGTTTTGGTTGAATTTTATTAAAGAGACGCATAATTGAGGTTTAGGTGGAAATTTTGGCATTGACAAGACTACGACATTGATGAGGTAAAGATATTTTTGGCCTAGCATCAACAAGGATGTTAATAAGTTTTTTGAGTGCTACATAATTGACCATCTAACATAAGGAAGGATTCAAAATACCAAATTATATACACTACTACCACTACTTGAGAGACCATGGGAAGATGTAAGTATGGACTTTGTTTTTGGAATACTTAGGATGCAGAGTAGTCATGATTACGTGATGGTTGTAGTGGACATATCTTCAAATATGACATATTTCTTACCATGCAATTAGATCAATGATGCCACTAAATTTTCTAGTTTATTTTTTAAATATATTGTGATATTACATGGGCTTCCAAGAAGTATCACTTAGGATAGGGATATGAGATTTATTAGACATTTTTTTAGGATAATTTGTAAAAATATTAATTCCAAATCATTGTATGGTTCTGCATACCATCCTCAAATGGATGACACACCAAGGTGGTGAAATGAACTCTTGGAAATTTGTTAAGTATTTTGAGTGGTGTAACATCCCACTCTGGTGCACTAAGAAAACTTATTCTTTGAGGACACTTGCTCGCAAGTGATCTAGACTATTATGATATTAAAACTTTTGTCCTTGATTATGATGCGTTATGATAGATGACATGATGTTTTACATCTTTGACATGGACAGGTGCTATTGACTCAGTTTTACTGAGTGTTCAGGGTTTTGGAACTTGAGGATGCAGAGGCATCGACGAAACCCCTTGGACTTTGGATTGAGTCTGGGAGTGTGCTATTGGGGGTTTGATTGTTTTACTGTGATTTTAGTACATTTGATTATATGATATGATGTGGACATGTTCTGACATTATTGTTGATGATGTAGGCTGATGATAGCTTGCCGACCAGACTCACATATGGAGTAAAGGGGCCACACACGATTACCAGAGAGGTTGAGGGAGAGGTGTGGAGAGTAGCCCTGCTATCGCCTATTAGCACTCCCATCATGGCTCAAATCGTAGGTTAAAGATTACCTAGTTTGAGAGGATCCACGATGCCATGAGGGAAGACTATGAAATTCGCTCACGATGACTCTAAGGGGTGCGCAATAAGGCGAGGGCCTTATTCCTTAGAAGCCCTTAGTCTCCCACAAGTTCACCTGGAGGAGTGTTGACTCCAAGGGTTATTTGATTTCTACCAATCAGTCAAGTGGCGAGTGGCACCCTTGGAGCACATGGTGCATCATGAAGGGCACGTCATGCAAAAGAAACACTAGAGGCGAGTGGCACCCTTGGAGCATGTAGTGCGTCCTGAAGGGCATGTCGCGTTGATGATGATAAAGGGACAAACCTAGATGGCCCTAAGACTGATAACACATTAAGAAATTTTAAAAGACAACTTCCCTAAATAAATGTCGCCCAGTTCAGAATCTAAGTTCTAAGTCTAAAACTTCCCTAGGGGTAAAATTTTGTCTAACCTTAAGAAAATTACCGTATAAAAAATAAAAATAAAAATAGAAATTAAACTAAAAACCACTTAAGCAATAGTTTTAGTCTTCACAAAATTTTTGGGGTAAAATGAAGAGAGTAAGAATTTAATTCAAATCAGTGGATTTAAAATTGTAAAGAAAAATTTAATTGTTTAACTTGTGAAAGTGTAAAAGATATTAAATTCTAAATAAAAAGGAAAAGAGGTTAATTTGCGCAACTTCCATTTTTGGCTCTAATAAAAAGGGGAAAGAAGGGAATAATAAAAATTAGGAAACTAAGGAATGGAGGAAACATAATAAGGGAAAGAAGGGAACTTATGGTAAAAAGCAGGTCAACTTAGTAAAGAATCGACATTAAAGAACCTTCTAATTTGAACTAAATTAGCAACATCATTTTTAGGGAAAGTATTTAAAACCTGTAAGGGAATCTAGGGACACCTAGGAGTAAAAATAGGAGCAACTCTAGGTGGGTGAGGGAAATAAGACAAATTAATAAATTAAAGAAAATAGTTAATGGAGAAACGTGGGGGGATGAATGACACTTGTACGAAAGAGAATTTTTAGAAGATATTTTTTTTTAAACTTAAAGTAAATGAAATTGGGGAAAGTGGGAAGTTCTAAAACTCTATAAAAGAGAGGAAGGATGAGGAAGAAGGGGATCGATTGTTAGCGTAACCTTACGCTGCTAGAATTGTGACTTGACTGATTACTTGTGGGGAGTTGGGATTTCCCATCTCGGATAGGAGTGGTAGCTCGGCCTTGTGAGGTGAGATGGGAGATAGACATACCATCTGGATAGTGTGTGGCCCCTTTGTGATGCAGGAGCATCTCTCCACGTCGGCCAACCATCCAGCCAGCCACGTCAGCAAATTCAGATCGCATGTTGAAGAGAGGCGCAACCTCATTTAAAATTTGAATGAATGTAATTTAATTGCTTAGGCTGTTGAGCCATAGAGTCGTGCCTTTGTGTAGGTGTAGAGTAGATAGGCTTTTAATGTTTTGTAAGGCTGAGATCTAGATCCGGATAGTGGACTAGACAACCCATTCAATGTAATTTAATAGGGTAGGTATATTTGGAGGAAAGATCTCTAAGAGCCCCCTCATGTAAAAGATCAATTTCGATCTCATTTTTGAGCAAGTTGGATAGTTGTAAGAGCTAGAGGAGAGCTAGAATAGAATAGAAGAGAATCTGTGAGTAGAGAGTAGAAGAGAAGGATCCGAGGCCTTGTTACAGGTTGAGCTCAGGAACACCTTGTAAAAACAGGCATTTTCCATTCAATATAAACAAAAGTAGTTTTTCATGCATGTATTTTTGCGTTATGTGGGTGTCTGTAAGTGTTCTTTATATGCTATGAATGTATGTTATGTTTATGCATTTGTAGGAGTTTGGTTTTATAATTGAAGTTCTTTGAGGTTTCATATCTAGAGGGCATGACAGAGTACTGCGGTTTCTAAATATCAGTGCACTGAAGCACTTCTGAATTTTGCGGGTTCAGACAAAGGCGTGCTGCGGGCACAGAAAATGGAATCAATAACTCAGGGAAAGAATTGTGAGGTTATTGGACACCTCAGGAGGCAGGATTGTGTAGGAGATACCCAGTTGCAGACAGAAGCTCAGAGGAGTTCTGTGGATCTCTTCCAGGAGGGCATTGAGCCAGTGCAAGGAGTGCACAGAGGAAGAACTCTACTGTGAGTTCAAGGAGAACCAGAATCATTGAGTATTTTGAGAGCTCTGCCACATAGGCATTGAGCCGGTGCAAGGAGTGCACAGAAGACAGAACTACTAGACGTTCTATGAGAAGACACTCTGCCAGGAGGGCATTGGGACAGTGTGTCGGTTAACACAGAGAAGAGAAGAACTCTTGAGTTCTGTGAGTTGGGAAGGAATCCATTGAGGGATCTTAGTAGGGTTGTTGAACACCCTGAAAGACTCAAAAATCAGGTTGCTTCAACAGAAGATAGCCCAGAAGGAATTGCATTCTCCATCTGAGGGAGAAAGGAAAAAGGATTTATTTCCTTAAAGGACTGAGTGTTTGAGAAGCTCAGGAGAGACAGCGCTTTGTGTGCATGAAGACTCTGTAGAGGCATAGGATTCACAAATCTTTAAGGATTTGAAAATAATCTTAGGAGGGACAACGTTTTACATGCGCAGTCGAGAGCTCATAGTCATGGAGTTCGCAGAGTCAGAGTAAAGGTCGAGGCCTTTGATAATTTAAAATTCTCCCAAATCTGGGAAGAAGCGCGCAGAAGCTCAAGAGGGAGCAACGCCGGTTGTTGGATCAACCAAAGAGATCTGGACCATTGGAAGGTTTTCACATCTAGTGAGCATCAGAGTGAGTTCATAGAAGAGGATATCATTAGTCATCGGATCTCACTCAGATACCCGTCAGCCATTGGACTGGGTGAAGATGCACGGAGTTTAGCCTCTGGAGTAAGCGCACAGGAAGAACGGATATGGACCGTCAGAGCTTGGTCCAATTACCCGTCAGCTGTTGGATCTGATAGGAGATGCACGAGGTTTAACTTCATGTACAAGAGGTTGAATTAGGACTGTCCATCGGTTGGGACACATGGGCGAGATCAGGAGTCTATCGACATATCGGGAGACCTGAAGATAGGATGTCGGGACATTTCGACATTTAAAACCATGAAATTGCAAGAAGTGATCAGGACCGTCCACCTTAAGGAGGATTCATGTTGGAGATCGAAGAAATCGAGAAATTCCCCAAAAGGAAAAGTCATCCATCGGGAAATCGGGATTCGGAGAATCGAGAATCCGAATGACAAGAGGTTTATGCATTTCAACATTGTGATGCTTGAAACCCCGACGAGAGATAAGACTGTGGTCATGGGGATAGCGTTCATGTGGGCCAGGAGTTTATCCAGGAGGGATAACACGTAAAGGCGTGTATTGGCGAATTAGCTCATCAGAGATCGAAGATTGGGGATTCAAGAGGATAGAGAACTCTTGACATCGGGGATCACAAAACCTCGAAACCCGAAATTATCAATCGGGAAAAAGTCATAGGTGGGTGCAGAGGCCGTGACAGGGAAAGAAGGACTTGTGGATCAGGAATTTGATATTCCAGTGGGAATTGAAAGAGCCACTTCGGCTCAAGGGAATTTAGACAGAACGATCTTGAAAACTGAGAGGTCGGGCACAAAGACCCTGCGGGGTATGAAAGGACTGCAACCATCAAAGTGGTATCAAAGCCTGATTCTTTTTTGTATATTTCAGGCAAGGGGAGCCAGAGAAGGAGAGGACTTCACTTTTATATTTTAGGTGAAGCGAGAAGGTAAAGGAAGACAGAGTATTGGAAAATCTGTAAGGATTTGTTTGCAGGTAGGAAACAATCCATAGACGGTCAAGAGGACTGTAGGGAGAGGCTGAAACACTCAGGGTGCAGGAGTGAGCAATAGATTTTCCTAGAGTGAAAACAGAGGTAGCAACATGGCTACTGAAGGCCATAGATATACTGAAAGGAAAATCCCAGAGCTGATGAGCATAGCTGAGAGGGGAAAAGAACTTGCTGAAATCAGAGCAAGAATAGAAGAGCTTGAACTGAGGATGCAGCAAAATACTAAGCCAAGATGGGTATATGAATGGCCCATGAGGAAGGCAAACGCAAAATGGCCAATCAAGGAGTTGATGGCTAGAAGACAATATAGACTGTTGAGAGGATGGTTGAGGCATGCTGAAAACCTCAATAGACCTGAGGAAATGGTTCAGATATGTGAACCGGAGATTGGGAGAATTCTCGGTGAAGAGAATAAAATGAGATCAACTAAAGATATCAAGAACTGCCAAGAGGGAAGAGAGGAATTTCCAGTTTTCTAGGTGGGTATGAGATCACTACGAGATCTCACAGACTTTCATGAAGACAGCCAAGGAATTTCACATTGCCAGCTGGGAAATGGAATCAGGTCATTGCGGGATCTTGAAGATTGTTGGGAGGGTAGTAGAAGCATCCCATATTTTCAGGTGGGTAGGGATGAGCAGATGGGGACATATGAGGGTCTCATGGATGCATAAGTGAGCCAGAATCAGCTTGAGGAGCTGACAGGGAAGATGAGCTTAGAGATGGATTTGGATCAGCGGGTGCAGCTGACAGAGGATGAAGACTTATATGGTTTTCCAATCCATGTGAATGAATATGATGACAAGTTTAAAAATTTCACCATTCGAGAGGTTGATCTGAGGAGCCTTATAATGATTGGGGGAATCGATATATTCCTACCACTTTCCCAGGAGGAGGTAGAAATATGTGTTTCTGATGTAGCAACAACAAAAGGACAGCTAGCTGAGACTTTCGAAAAAGAATTGGAGAAGATATCTGAAGCTGCCCAAGCAGGAGAGGGAAACGAGCATTCTGAGGAGTGTATCAATATTTTCAGCAAGGAGACTAAAAGGAATGCAACTTGGGAGTTTGCAGAAGAAGAAGAAGAAGAACCAGACAACATTTTTTTTTTTTATCTGTGGGAACAAATTGAATCCCTGAAGAGAAGGGTGAAGGTGCAAAGCATGCACATCCAATAGGTGAAGTTGGAAGTTGATGAAGAAGAAGGCATGGGAGATCATAGTGATCTACCCATGTGCAGAAAATTTTTGCAGCTAAGGAGACTGCATGAAAAGGGCCAACCATTGGAGTAGTTGGATGTAGTGATCAAGGAGATCAGAAGGTTGATGATAAGGTCAGCAAGGACTGCCAGCAAGGATAAGTTGAGAATAAGAGAGGAAGCGACAACAATGGCAGTAGCAAAGAAGAAGTAGCAACAACAGGAATATGGAGCAGATGAACAACTCCAGAGGATGATTTGGGATCCAGGAGGATTTTAACAGCTGAGATGGGAATCTCATGAGTAGGAGCTCATGAATTTTGCAGCTGAGGAGTATGATGCAAGAGCATCTCTCCACATCGGCCAACCACCCAGCCAACCACGTCAGCAAATTCAGATCACGTGTTGAAGAGAGGTGCAACCTCATTTAAAATTTGAATGAATGTAATCTAATTTCTTAAGTTGTTGAGCCATAGAGTCGTGCCTTTATGTAAGCGTAGAGTAGATAGGATTTTAATGTATTGTAAGGCTGAGATCTAGATCCAGATAGCGGACTAGACAGCCAATTCAATGTAATTGAATAGGGTAGGTATATTTGGAGGGAAGATCTCTAAGAGCCCCCTCATGTAAAAGATCAATTTCGATCTCATTTTTTAGCAAGTTGGATAACTGTAAGAGCTAGAGGAGAGATAGAATAGAATAGAAGAGAATCTGTGAGTAGAGAGCAAAAGAGAAGGAGACGATACCTTGTTACAGGCTGAGCTCAGGAACACCTTGTAAAAACAGGCATTTTCCATTTAATATAAATAGAAGTAGTTTTTTCTGCATGTATTTATTTGTTGTGTGGGTGTCTGTGAGTGTTCTTTATATGATATGAATGTATTTTATGTTTATGCATTTGTAGGAGTTGTTTGGTTTCAGAATTGAAGGTCTTTGAGGTTTCATGGCTGGAGGGCAAGACAGAGTACTGCGGTCTCTGAATACTAGTGCACTGAAGCACTTCTGAATTCTGCGGGTTCAGACAAAGGCGTGTTGTGGGCATAGAAACTGGAATCAACAACTCAGGGAAAGACTTATGAGGTTTTTGAACACCTCAGGAGGTAGGATTGTGTAGGAGATACCTAGTTGCAGACAGAAGCTCAGAGGAGTTCTGTGGACCTCTGCCAGGAGGGCATTGAGCTAGTGCAAGGACTGCACAGAGGAAGAACTCTGTTGTGAGTTCAAGGAGAACCAGAATCACTGAGGATTACGAGAGCTCTTCCATGTGGGAATTGAGCAGGTGCAAGGAGTGCACAGAAGACAGAACTGTTGGACGTTCTGTGAGAAGACACTCTGCCAGGAGGGCATTGGGACAGTGTGTCGGTTGACACAGAGAAGAGAAGAACTCTTGAGTTCTGTGAGTTGGGAAGGAGTCCATTGAGGGATCTTAGCAGGGTTTTTGAACACCCTAAAAGACTCAGCAATCAGGTTGCTTGAGCAGAAGATAGCCCAGAAGGCATTGCATTCTCCATCTGAAGGAGAAAAGAAACAGGATTTATTTCCTTAAAGGATTGAGTGTTTGAGAAGCCTAGGAGAGATATCTCTTTGTGTGCATGAAGACTCTACAGAGGCGTAGGAGTCACAAATATTTAAGGATTTGAAAATAAGCTTAGGAGGGACAACATTTTACATGCGCAGTCGAGAGCTCACAGTCATGGAGTTCGCAGAGTTGGAGTAAAGGTCGAGGCCTTTGAGAACTTAAAATTCTCCCAAATCTGGGAAGAAGCGCGCAGAATCTCAGGAGGGAGAAACGTCAGTCATTGGATCAGCCGAAGAGATATGGACCGTTGGAAGGTTTTCATGTCCAGTGAGCATCAGAGCGAGTGCAGAAAATAGGAGATTGTCAGTCGTCAGATCTCACTCAGATACCCATCAGCCATTGGACCGGGTGAAGATGCATGGAGTTTAGCTTCTAGAGTAAGCACACAGGAAGAATGGATTTGGATCGTCGTATCTTGGTCCAATTACCCATCAGTCGTCAGATCTGATAGGATATGCACAAGGTTTACCTTCGTGTACAAGAGGTTGAATCAGAACCGTCCATCGATTGGGACACGTGGGCAAGATCGAGAGTCCATCGGTATATCAAGAGACTTGAAGATAGTATGTTGGGACATTTCAACATTTAAAACCATGAAATCAAAAAAATCGATCAATACTGTCCATCTTGAGGAGGATGCATGGCGGTGATCAAAGAAATCGGGAAATTTCCCGAAAGGAAAAGTCATCCATTGGGAAATCGGGATTCGGAGATTCGAGAATATGGATGACAAGAGGTTTATGCATTTCGGCATTGTGATGTTTGAATCCCCAACAAGAGCTAAGACTGTGGTCATGGGGATAGCGGTCACATGGGCCAGGAGTTTATCCAGTAGGGCTAACACGTAAAGGTGTGTATCGGCGAATTGGCTCATCGGAGATCAGAGATCGAGGATTCAAGAGGACAGAGAACTCTTGACATCGGGGATCAAAAAACCCCGAAACCCAAAATTATCAATCAGGAAAAAGTCATAGGCAGGTGCAGAGGTTGTGACAGGGAAAGAAGGACCTGTGGATCAGGAATTTGAGATTCTAGTGGGAATCGAAAGAGCTGCTTGGGCTCAAGGGAATTTAGATAGAACGATCCTGAAGACTGGGAGGTCAAGCACAGAGATCCTGCGGGGTATGCAAGGACTACGACCATCACTTTGAGACATGGGGGGCTAAGGGGGAAGCATAGTACCCATATTGATTGGCTGGGAGGTACCGGTGTAGTCTCAACGATCGGTGAGCAGGATTTTCCCAGAGTGCGCGGATGACACTTGGAGAAGGCGAACAGGAAAAGGTATTCCCTTCGGTTTAATGACAGGATGTGTAGGATGTATGATTTAGACCTATAGGTTTATTGTTAGTGGTTGTAAATGGTTTCACTATGCAGGGAACCCGTCCCTCTAACCTGCTCAATTTTAGATTAAATTTATATGTCTGAACAATCTATATGTCTGAAATTTTATGACTGAAACTATATGTCTGATTTAAGAATGATTTTGTTGAATGTAATGCATTAAGGGACTAAATTGACTGCGGTGCACATTATGTTCAAAATTTACACCGTGAATCTTATGTAATGAAATTTTGTTTAGATAAAAAATAAAAAAAAAGTAAATGAAATTTTAGGAATGTAATGTTTATGTTTGGAAAATTTACATAGTGTATTTTTATAGTTAGATCTGGCGATAATGTCCCTTGGTTTAATAGGTTACTTGTCGGATTTGGTTGAATTTGTCTGTCCGAATATACCCTTATGCTTAGAATTTATAGGTCTGACGCATCACCATCCGCATGACTGAGTCGCATTGTGGATTTAGAACTTAGAGCTTTTGTCCAACCCCTTTCCCTTTTTCTTGTAGTTCGGCTTTTAAATGAACATAGTGGAGCCTTAGTGTCCCCTTTTTTTAATCAAAAGGAATTGATTTGTGTGGGCTTGGTTGTTTCCTTGATTAATCGCACCTGTTCACCTTGCTGTTGGAACGAAATATACCTCAGACCACTAAAACTTAATAGGTTAAAGATTTACCTTGTTGAACTTCAGAACTGAGCTTGCATTGTGAGAAATTTTGCATAAATTTTGTGCTTGAAATCTTTCTATTTTTTCCCCAGCAAGAACTGAATCAAGAGTTTACTTGGACTCCAGAGTTGGTAATAGATCTCAGATGCTTGATGGATGATAAGGAAACAATAGTGTTGGTATGGAATTTCTGGAACCCATCTCCCATGTATTGCTGGTAGTTTGCCCCGAATGGTCGATGTGATTTGGATAAAAATTATGTTATTTCTTACATACTTCCTATGCCTTGACAAAAATTCTGATTCATACTGTAATGGAGATTTGTTTTTGTAGACGGATAGATGATCCTCTTTTAATTAAAATGGATATAAAAAAATCATACCAGAACCACCCCTTCCTTCCACACTGAAACCCTTGTCGACTTGCCTCTGCAACTGCAAAATAAATTTCCTAGAATCACCCCTGCCAGCAACGTGCAATCCTTAACCCTTTTCCCTGCACATTTTCTTTAAAAGTGTATAAATTTTACCTCTGCCGGAGCGTGAATGCATTGTCTGGTTGCCACTTGCAGAACCTGTACTGTTCTCCTTGTCAGGGTCTTCCTTTTTTAACTAATTCTGAGCTATCTCCCCTCATCTTCACTGACAGCCTGGTAACCCCTCCTGGAATTTCTGCAACGATTTTGTTGTTTTAGAAATCAATTAACTCCCTTTTAATGCCGTACTAATATTTATTCTTTAATCTTGTAATGTCGCACTGGTTTCCTTGATTATTCATTGCTCTTATAGCTTGCTTTAAAGGATTTAAATTATTGCAATGGTGAATTCATAAGCATTGGGTCGTCGTGCTAATTAATTATGAAAACAAAATTAGCCATATAAATAAATATTTCCTAGTGATATTCGGTGCCCGTTTCTTTTCTATTATAGCATTTGTATTATTATAAAAAAATAATTTACATGGATAAGAAAATGATACTATATAGAACAAGATTTCCTTATCAGCATACCTATCATGACAAATAGCTAACTGCATAACAAGATTATGTTTTCCCATCGACATACCTAGTTTGATGCCACCATGATTGTTGTTGCTACTTCTTGTCTACACTGTCGCGATAGTTATAATAAGATGTTTGTGGATTGCTTCTTTCATTCTGGTCTTTGCCAGTGCTTCCCTTAAATTATTATGTATGATCCTTTACACCCTTATATAACTATATGTTAGGATATGTAGATTGACTCATACTTTTTCATTTTAACATCTTCGAATTTGCTTTTCTGGAAAAAGCTTCGAAACATATGGATACTTTATAAAAGGAAAAAAGGCTTCAAACCATATGGATACTTTATTAAAATTACATGTATCTTAACATAGTAACAATAAAAATAATGATCTCATTTCTAAAATCAAACAATAAATCATATTATTGAAAGTATTGATGCCCTCTCATACCACATACTACAATGCTTTAAATAAAGTGGTTGGTCTATGAAAATTATTATTTTCTAAGTAGTCACTGCAGTGTATGGTTGCCATCAATGATCATCTATTGATGTTGTTGTATGTACTTTTGTTCTATGTTACCAGAAACTAGCAACTCAATACTAAATTCCAAACAAAAACTAGCAATTCAATACAAAACGCCAAACAAGTACAATTACAGAAAGTGAAATTTGTGTTAATTATTATGATTGTAAATTGTATGTTAAATTTCGTTTAAATGTTCATTTTTAACTATTCTTATTTGATCAAAATTTGGATTAATTATTTGGTTAATGTTCAAGCCAGTTGAGATCAGACTTGCACAATAAGGTCCTTGAATGTTAATTTAGAGAGTACTTTGATGACAAATTATGGTCTAAATTTGTGCGATGGAGTGAGGATTGTAGTCCTTGTCTAATTGCAGTTGTACTGGGTCATAAAATTTTGTGTGCTTGGTATGCTTATGTCGGGCGGGACATAGAAACCTCCATGTTCCTCAGAACAGTCGCCATCCCTGAGACCTTGAATGATTAAAATCGATGGGAACCTGGGCTTGAGCGTTGCTTATGTGTCTTGGAGGTCCTAACCATTGCAGGGTAGGATGGAGGGGTAGTTAGTCTTATTATTGTCTGTTGATTATCGTTCTTTTCTTCCAGAGGTTATGTGCATCTTAGATCTCTATGTTGTCATCGCATTGCATGCGTCATGTTCATCGTCGTATGGCAACGCAGAGTCAAATGTATTTACTATCCTTGTACACACGTGCACACACACAAAAAAAAAAAATTGCACTTGTTATAAGAGGTTGTCGCCGTAACGAGGAGGTTCATTACATTATCACTTGACATTTTAAGTCAACAATGAAAGAAATCACTTACTTGGTTCTTTAATTTAGTCTTGCAATAAGTGGAGTGTTATGTTTATTATATCATTGTGTATCGTAGCTCTTCACACACTCTCTCCTCCTCTATCACCTTTTGTGCTGCACATTATGATTCCTTGTGTACATGAGCTTATTCCATTGAGTTTTTCACCATGTGATGTAATTATTCATGCACATGACTTCTTCCAGTTCCCTCTATGTTGTGTGCCTTTATTCCTCACATGCAATGTCTTCCTTCAGTTCCTTCTAGGATTCGTGCAAGATTTATTTTTTCATATGGAATAAAATTTAGGAGGTGATTGCGACTCTTTCCTAATATTCTCTTTGATTTATTGACCATAACTCTCTCCTCATTCCAATTCCATACTTGTTTGAATTCCTCCTCAGGTTACCACCTATACATCAACTTCTTCTTTTGGCTTCTAATCTTTTCCTGGCTCTATCATCACCATATTTTAATGCCCCTTATTCTCTTCCCATTTTTCCAACAATTCTTCGAAGTCTTCTATGACATGATTTGTATTGTGGAAGTACCCACAAAATTCACATATTTTGGTACATAATCATGACATGTAGCCCTCTTCACCACAATTAAAGTAGGTAGGAAGTCTTCTTCCACCATCAACATATCCTTGTCCATATCCTTCTCTTGTAACTCCTTGGTATCCTCCTCTATCAAATCCTCCATAATTATCACCTTTCTATTCCTCCTAGACTTAGAAGGCATGTATAATGTGCTCCTGCATCAGTTGAAGTGACTGATAATTGTTTACATCATGTTCCATGGATTTGCAAAAATCACAAAATGGAGTATGTATAGTCTTCTGGTATTTCTATAGTATTTCAAAACAAGGAGGTATATGTCCCCTTTTTCTTCAAATCTCACACCACTCAGTCTGAGGTCTCATTGGAAATGGATTCAGTGTTCCCATCACCATGTACCTCCCCATCATAGGAAACATGTTCCCATGGTGACCTTCTATGTGGAATGTAGTAAACCACACATACTCGTAGTACATAGGTTATATCATTCATGGGTCTTATAGGTTATTACCAAATATTTATAAAAGGTTTTTGAAAGATTACAATCCCCATGACTTCTTTGCAAAAGAAGGGAGTGAAATTTAAATGGACTTCTCAATGTGAAGCAATATCTCAGTAGCTGAAAGACATCTTTAGAAGTACCAATATTAGATACTGTAGACCATGATGAATATTTTGTGGTGTGAATTGATGCATGCAAGGAAGGGATAGATGGAGTCCTCACTCAAAAGGGTCATATAGTGTGCTATGATTCCAAAAAACTAAAAGAGAATGAGAGGAATTATGCTACATGTGACTTGGAATTAGTAGCCATTATTCATGTACTAAAAATGTGGATACATTACCTCATGGGGAGGAAATTTGAGCTAATGACAGACCATTGTGGTTTTAAATATTTGTTTGGACAACTCACATCAAATGCCAGACAAACTAGATGGCTCTATTTTCTTAGCGAGTATGAATTTGAAATTAAACACATCAAAGGAAAAGAAAACCAAGTGGATGATGTACTCAATAAGAGAGAACATGAGATTCATATTGAATCCATTAGCATGTATGAGACTGATTTGAAAGATAAAAGTATTGAAACAAAAATTCATATCATAACTATTTTAAAATGGAAGAAACATTACAACACGGAAATTTGCAGTAGAAATTTAAATATTATGAGTTGTAAGAGGATGAGATCCCCATGTATAGAGACAAAGTATATGTGCAAAATTCCATAGTGTTGAAAAATATAGTGCTGAGATAAATGCCCAATGTGCCATAAGCTAGATACCCAGTATATTAAAAATAAATTGCAATTGTAAGAATCCAATACTTTTAGCCAGGAATGAACAAAGAAGTGGATGATTACATAGCCACATGTCCATAATGTAAAAAGGTAAAAGATAAGCACAAAAATTTAGCTAGATTGTAACAAGTATTTCCCATTCTAGAATGGAAGTGAGAATTTATTACAATGGATTTTATTACTAATATTCCAAAACAATGAAGTATCATGATTCCATCATGGTAGTGGTGGACAAATTGACTAAGGATGCACAATTTATCGTGGTAAAAACTACTCACAAAGAAACCAATATTGCAAAGATCTACATGAAGAAAGTTTCCAAGCTACATGGAGTGCCCAAGGAAAAAGTATCAAACAAATATCCCAAATTTACATCCACTTTCTAGAAAGGTTTTTTCAAAGGATTTGGGAAAAATTTAATTCTCAATACATCATATCACCCAGAGTCTGATGGGAAAATAGAGAGGTCCAATGGAATAATTAAATACATGCTCATAAAGTATGTGATGGACCAACCATCCAAGTGGGAATATTATATCCACCTATTCTAATTTTCTTAAATAATGGCTGGTATCATGCCACATTAAAAATGAACCCATTCGAAGCCTTGTATGGACGGAAGTGTAACAAAGCAATGAGTTGGGATAACCCAACAAACAAAGTTGTTATTGGACGATATTTTTTGAAGGAAATGGAAGAGAATATGAAAAATATTAGGCATAATTTAAAGTCTTCCGAGGATAGGAAGAAAAGTTATGAAAACAATAACAGAGTTTTCAAATATTTTAAAGTGGGCGAACATGTATTTTGGAAAGTGAAAGCGAAGAGAATTTCTCTAATATTGGGTTTCTACCCAAAGTTGGAAACAATATGTTGTGGGCCTTTTGAAATATTAGAAAAGATAGGGCCAATTTCATACATGCTAGTATTTCCTTCATCTATGAGCTTGCATAATGTATTTTGAAACATTGATAAAATGAACTACACTATAGATAATCTGGAAGACAACTTTGAAAACTCACACCACATGAACCTAAAAATAGTCATGTGTCATTATTAAATAAATATGTTCCTGACCATAACCATATAATTGATTAGAATATAATCTAGGTGGAGCATGAAGGATATTTCCGAGTGGGACCAGTGTGCATTTTGTACTGGAAAGTTAAAGTTCTCAGGAAAAAAAAAATCGGTTTAGTAAAGGTTCAATGGACCTGATACGGTCATAAATATGCAACATGGGAGAATGTTGGACTATTTCACTCTTTTACACATCCTTCCTAATGCTATGGTTTTAATACCCATGGTTTGTCCATAGTTGACAAACAAAAACCCCAAAGCACCATCATATCAACCTTCAACCAAGGCTAAAGAAGGTCTCACCCATGCTGCTATGAGGATCATAGAGACCATATGGTATTGTGTGGGGGATGAAGGACTAAACACACAGAGATCCATCATTGCAACTTACTTAATATATAATAAAACATAACATAACAACTCATTCATTCAAACACATAATTGACACATCATAGGATCAAAATCAGTGTAGCTTTATTACTCTCCTCATTCCATCAAGCACATACATACATTAAGCAAATCACATTTGAAAACAAAAACGTATCATATCCCTTTAGATAATTTCCCATATTTACAATACATTGAGCCATGTGCATCCTTTCATAAATTTCACCTATGAAAGACTCATAATACAATTGGATACATTACAATACTATAGAGGCTTGGAGAAATCTATTCAACAATGATAAACAAGCAATGACTCGATCAATCAATTGAGAGAGTAACTCTATGCATTAACAAAATTTTCTTTTCCGTTCATTCTTCCTTTTATATCCTTCTCGAATATGGATCTCTATCTCTCTTAGCTCTACTCCACTCAATTTACTAACTAACATCCTTACATGATTTGTCACATGCCTACATTCCATGTAGCCTTTCTAGAACCAAAGCATTCTTAACTACCTTTCCAGCTCCTCTTCTGGATGCTCCATGTATCCTCATGTTGCTAACAATAATCATTTGGGGTGATTTCCCATAAATTCTTTTCTTGATTTCAACATGCATATTCTTGATTTTTGGTGCGCATTAGTATATCTAGAATTAGCGCAAAAATATAAAAACAAGATTTGGCACCTTCTTCTTATCAATCATTGTGCATATGCGTGCAAAATTAGAATGAGCATGCACAACTTGTTTTGTGCACACATGCGATATTAACCCAAAAAATTTGGTTCCAATAGGCCCCCACCACTATTACTTGGCTTGTTCTTAAGACACCTACCTCATGGAATGACAATCACAACCGATGGAACTATGTTCTCGAGTTCCTAAATGAAATATTTGAACTAGCACTCAGGCTCATTGAGATGGCCTTGAAGATATTGGGTATTCTGAACAACTTCATCAAGATCATATTATGTGACCTGATGTTGGAATATTTTGGCTGACCTAATTTCTACCTTAGGTTTCCAACAAAACCCTGCAAACCATCGACCCTTATGGAGACTAGAAGAAAACACTATGCACAGAGTGCACAACACAGTCTCACTCAAGATGGCTTATGGGTGACTGAAAAACCCAGATGTCTACAGTCATAGAAGGGATGGTGCTCATGGGTATGTTAGGCATTCCTTTCTACTTCAACATTCATCATATCTACTATTCTATAACCATTAAAATTCATTTTTCATAACTAATCTAGTGCACATTGTAAACTAACTCTAACAAACTCATTCATTCATTCATTCAACATTAAGCATAGAAAAACACAAAGAACACATTCCACACAATGATACAGTGTTTTACCATGGTTCACCCCCCCTAGGCTACATACAAAAAGATCTGGCTTCTTTATTATTCATCTTCAAGTCTCTATGCTACGTGCATTAAATCGAAAGTGCATAAATGCACAAGTATATGATGAGGCTAACCAGTGTCGCACCAAGCCCCATAGATTGTGAATTGATCCTCAGTTAGAATCCATCTAACTAAACATTAGATCCTCATCTCTCAACCAAAACTACTAACAACGACTCAAACTCACCAAACACATCCCAAAAATATGATCTTTGTATATCTTACAATACTTGTTTATACTACAAAGAGTGGGTTAAAACCCTTTACATCATGACCAAAACCATAACCCTAAGTGGAATACGTTTGTCCACATTACAACCCTCTACGTGTGGTTGTTCTTCCTCGATCCAACCATTTCCTCATCACATTGTCCTTCTTTCTGCATTTTCCTTTCCTCTTCAATGTGTTGTTTTTCCCTATTATCTAGCGTGTTGCTTTCCCTTATCTTTTGGTGTGCTTCTTTTCCTTATCTTATGGCATGCACTCCATTACTGGTCCCATTTCCAACTGACTACCATTATTTCTTCACATTTCCCTAAAATATCCTACTCCAACAAGCCCCTAACACTCACATGTGGCACATCCCGAGCCACTCAGGCTGTGTTTGCATCTTTGACAGACTTCTCCAACTCCTAGAATATTCTTGAAATCTCTTCAGCATAGGTAGTCACCTATGTGCTCTTCAGAATCCACAGCCTGTGTAGTGATATGATCCTTCAATATTTATTCATCCTCCAACCTAATGTTTTCCATCTGTCCCTTGGTTGCATTCATCTATGTTAGCATCTTCTCTGCACCTTCTTGGAATGGCTCCAACTGAGCCTGCCTGTGTTGATTTTCTTCCTGTACATTTTTCAGTTTTTTTTTGCAAGTTCTTTAACTCCTGTGTGCTCCTGATCCTATCCTATATGTTCATTTCATTTTTCTTTTACTTCAAATCTTGTACAATTTTTTTGAATCCTACTTATTTTTTCTCCAACACTTGGAGCTTTTTGTCCTCCTGTAGGCTTGTCCAAAGTTTAGCGCTTCTTTCATATAACTTTGTAACTCCCTTGATATTGTGTGACATGTTCTCCATCTATCCTTCCACCACTTGTTCTCTCTTTGATATAAATTATGGTGGCATACTTGGCTTCAAGAGTGCCATCAAGTCTGTTATATGACTCTTATAGTTCTCCATGGCTTGTGTTATTCTTCCAATATTCTCTCATGTTTGTAAGTGCTCCCTTCCTGTGCGCTAGTCATAATTGAATTGAATACCTCTTCTACGCGTTGAATTATCTAGACAATGTGTTACCTTTCCTTGTCCTTCTCAACCTACACCTCATTGAGGGTAATATTTAGTGTGTCCCTTATGTCCTTATATACTTGTGACTCCATCACATCTACACATGATCTTAATTGGATCTCATGTGTGACATTGAATTGTAGTTTATCCAATGATTTGGTTGGTACCTTGGTCAGTGCCAAGTACAAGTGTTCTATATCCTTCAGTTGTTTCTTTTCTATTTCCTCTTCCATCTGCAGCATATCCTGATTAATAGAAATATTATCACTTCCTGACGCTATAATTTGGATTGTCTCCTACTTTGGGATTGTATCTTCTTGAGTTCTTTGTTGTGGTTGTGCCTTTTCCTTCTGTTGCACTGCATTCGGTTGCAATTGTACCAAAGTTTCCTTAAATCTAAAAAATTATTTATGATCTCCTCCCTTTGCTTCTCAACATCATCCCACAACTCTGTTGAACGGTCTTGTACTTTCTCAGCAACAAGATCTATGTCATCCTCTGTCAATGTTAACTCTGGGACACTCTTATGTGCCTTCATCTTCTTTCTCTGGCCTACTTCCTGTAGCACATTCCTCTTCATCGATAAAGTGTTTATATGTGTTGGTACTTGTATGTTGGGTACATCACCTCCTTCAAGTTCCTCCTATGCGGGAACATCCTTATTCTTCTGTATTACTCCATTGGTCACTCTAGTGTGATCCTTCTTATGTGCTGATGGATTTGGATTATTATTTTGTTGTCTTGGTTTCCTCATTGTACAACTCTGTTGAGCCCAAGATATGATCATCTTCATGATGTTATTATACACTTTTTTCCATATGTATATATGCGTTTTTTTATCTTTCAAAGGATCTTTTTGAAGAATTTTATGGTAAAATGATACAATCTGCATGAGGTACATATAATTCATGTTTTGTGATTCAATCAAGTTTAATTTATCATATTTTATGGTTTCCAAGAGTTAATTCATGTTTTTTTTCTGTTACAAGGAAAAATGCACCATGTTTCTTGGTCCAACACTCGTTCTAGCACTTGATCTAGCACTCGTTTTGGTACTTGATCCGGCACCCAGTATTGCACAAAAACGCAAGGCAAGTTGGCGGTTATGCTATTGGCGGCCAGTGGTGGACAAATCAAGCACATGGGTTTTGTTTTTCATCGCCCCCTCCAGCTACTAATCTCAAGACAACTCAATTTCAGTTGTCCAAAGAGGGCACTCATTGGGTTCCTCCATTTTGTTAGTTATGGAGGCATTTAATGTAATTTGCCAAATTTAGAGGTGGTTCGACCCTCCTGTGGTCGACCACCTGGGTTGTAAGCTTATAAATACTACCAATATGATCATCAGATGGTTAAGCAAGTAGAATAGCCATCATATTGGAGATAAACTCATTATACTCTGTTTTTCATTTTTTACATTGCCAAAATAGTGTCAGAATTGTGTTTTTGACTTTCATGGTGAATTTGGCCTGCTGAAGTTCATGGTGTGCCTGTAGAGGGTAGTCACATCTTACTGGGGGGGCACCAACAGTCTGGTGATGTTTAGTGTGTTGTTTATACATTTCATAATTTAAATTGTCTTTTATTTTTTGTACACACATGTTTTATGTTTTAATTAGCTAGCTGTGATTTAATTGTTTATTGTTCTTTTGCAGGTTAGTGTGATGAATTATGTTTGCATGAATTAGTTTTGTAGGCTAGGAATAGACTTGCAAGTCTCTTTACTAACCCTCATGTGCATTTAGATGTTAAATTATGCTTTCTTTTATAATTTTATAAATAAGTTTAAAATAGAATTTTAATTAGAGAAAACAGAGTTTTAATTTGGGTTTCATTTGACAGGGATCTTTGATGGATAGATAGAATTAGTTCTAGTTTCTAGTCATAGCTTGCTTACTTTAGTTTATATAGATTCCATTTAATTAGTTGTTGGTTAAATTAGATCATCAATTTACTTTTTAATATCATTCTTTAAATTTATGTTTTTAATTATTTCTTTATCTTAGTTTGAATGGTTAGAATAGACATAGTGTAGTTTCCTTTCACGCAATTTCCTTTCCTAAAATTAAAATGCAATTACATTTTTTAGTTAATGGTTGATTCTAGTTTTTCTTACATAGTATAGATATAGAATGATGATCTCGTTATGTTGTTGATGGTTTATACATGATGCGGGGTATTTAAACATTGTTCTTGTCATGGCTGAATTCTCGTTGGATTGTTTGATACATACCTTTCATTTTGCCATTGAGATTAGTGTTGAGTTTATACCATTGGAATTGTCCTTTGTTGTCAAATGTCATCAAGATATCATCCGTCACCACTGAAGGCATTCACACAACACTAGCATTACATTTGAGTGTTTCATAGATTAAAGATAGTTTCTTGCTTTCGTACATTAGAAGGGATAGTTTCTTGTTTTCATAGGTTTAGTTAATAGTATTTGTTGCTTTCAATAGAATAGATTTCCTTTCATGCATTGTATTGAGCATTTAAATTTCCTTTCACGCAAGAGAAATAGTTTTTCATTATGCATTTAGGTCACTTGCCTCTTAGGCTAGGTAGTTGTTCAATGAGAAGTCTTTGCTTACTTGTCTTTTTCTTTACGCTTTTGCTTGCTTGTCTATTTTCTTTAATAGGTTAGTTAGGTGCTTTTTCTTGCTTGTCTATTTTATTTAATAGGTTAGTTAGGTGTTTTTTCTTGCTTGTCTATTTGCTTTAATAGGTTAGATAGGTGATTTTTCTTACTTTCTTATTCATTTGCTTTCATAGGGTAGTTGCTCATTGAATGTAGGTTGGCAAGTTAAAAGTAGTTTTCTTTCATCATTTTCTTAGTATGCTTAGTAGTTTACCTTTGCTTATTGCCATGAACCAGTTTGCTTTGAATAAATTTTTTACTTGCTTTCTTAGGAACTATCCATTAGTCCTTGGCCCAAAAGTACTTAGGTTACCTAGTTTCAATTTGTTTAGTAGGATTTGTTCATTAGATAGGTTTTCTTGAGTAGATTAGCCCTAGATAGTTTCTTTCCTTAGTTAGTCTACACTCCTACCAACCTTCTACTTTTGGCATATATTTTGCTACAACTCTAAGTTTACTTACCCTGGGTTGACAATTTAATTGAGGGTAGTTTAGTTTCTTTTTTAGTACATATAAAACACCTAACATTTTGGCGTCGTTTTCGGGGAGTTGTCTTAAGGTAAGAAGTAGTTAGGAATTAGATCATCCTTAGACCTTAGCATTAGTTTGGTGGTGGGGGAACTTTAAGATGAGAGGTAAGAACCTACGCATCTGCTATAGCAAGTTCCCCCAAACCCAATAGTAGTTTTTCTTTTTGTTGCTGTCATGAATAGACCTAGGAATCAAATGGTAGTCTTTTCTTTTTGTTTTTGATTTCTTTCATGAATAGGCCTATAGACCCACAAGGTAGATACATTAAATCAAAATCGGACCTTTCAACCAAGGTTCCTTCTGATCGCTTTGGGGGAAGGAACGTTTCTCTTATAAAATCCGTGGACCGATACTGAAAAATAGAAGCTAGCTCAACCCAAAGAGATAAAATAGTATCTAAAGGGACTAACACGGGGAGAACTATAGAACAAGAAATTGAAGCATCAATCATACTAGGATAGGAGGCAAGACCACTCAAGTCTTCCACAAAACCAAAAAATACAACCTTTTCTTTTAAACCACCACCTGGGGACTCTAATTTTAAAGATATCATAGACCCTAAATAGGTGAATCTTTTGTTTGGTAGCTCAGGCAATGTAATTATCTCTCAAATTGACACAGAAACTTTGGCACCAATGGTCTCAACTGGCTCGAGTAGAGTCCCAGACATCCAATCAATAGAAAAACCTTTTCATCAAAGGGAAACCTTGTTCTCTTCAAAGATAAAACCACTTAGGTACTCTCTTTTTGGAAACCAAGCCAATATGGATGATTAGGAGGACCATAACAATGTAAGACACAGAGAGGAAGAAGAAACTGGAAACCAAACCAAAACTACCTTCGAGTTTCCAATTTTAGACACCACTCCGAATGTCAACATGAAGAATATTCCTCTCTCAGCACTACCTACCTTTTATGGTAAAAAAAATGAATATCTAGACACCTTCCTATTTGAATTTGACATCTTGTGTAGGAGATACAACTATGTGCAAGATGCCCAGAAATTAAAACTCTTTCCTGCCACCCTCAAAAACTCTACACTAAGATGGTTCATGGGGTTGGGAGAATCCAATATTAGGTCATGGGAAGCCATGAAAAACATATTTCTCAAGAAGTACCAAGACTACTGCAAGACCAAAGAGTCTCGTAATGACATTTTTAAAATCCAACAATTAGAAGATGAGACCCTCGAAGATTATATGGAAAGATTTGG
>JZKD02S1034515.1:441129-453016 GCA_000966675.3 Picea glauca | reverse complement strand
AGGAGAGGATCCCTTCCATAATAGGATCCATTGTATGGTGTTGCCCTACCTCAAGGGTTTGGCCCTACCTCAAGGGTTTGGTAATAATAAAGTTGTGGTTTTCTATATGGTTTCACAGATCTTGTGTGGTGATTGTATTCAGATATCTTTGGATCTATTGTGATATTTTGTATTCAGTATTGGGTTCTTAACAAATTCTACCTAGTGAGGATGATGATATAACAAAAATAAATACTAAATCTAAACTTGTCTTGATGTACGACATTACTTGCAGACAAAGCTGACATGGAGTATGTGTGGTTAAGCTAAGGTTAATGAATCTCATCAATTTGCCATTGGGAAATGACTCTAAGACTATCTTGAAACTCTCGTTCTTAACTCTTCTTATATATATATATATATATATATATATAGTATCTCTTATCCTATAGGTGGGGCCATCTCCTAACTGTCTCGTCGGACCAATTTGTGAAATTTCATCTTTACACTTGACATACTATAAATCTTCAGCTATTGGGGGATACTGATTAGTTTCCTATACTTTGGATTGTGAGGTGTCACAATACTTAGGTGTGGAGGAGGGGTTCATGAGCTGACAAATGATCATTGCCTAGAAAAAAGAGTATTTGCAAGAATTTTTTGTATTATTACCATGATACAGGTTATTACATTGATAGTCATGTTATTTTAAAAATGATTCACTCCTATGTGTTATACATTACTAAACTCATGCTTAATCGACCACTCTTTATAGGTTTATCATTCATTACAACCTATTCATTATAGGTTTTGACATTTCCTATAACCTGTTCATTATATTTTTTGACATTATATGTCGTATGCAAGAAGAATGAGTGAGCATGGAGCACTCTACCTCTGCTCATTAACCACTATGGCTGTCAAAAACACTTCAAAATTATAGGTTGTCCATTAAAAGAGGAGAAAATGCACTTAACATAGGGGTATCCAATGAAGTATCAGATGAGGTGCCGGATGCAATGTCGTTTAAAGTGTTGTTTGAAGTGCCATTGCATTGCATACCAGTAACTATCCTAGATTCCAAGGAACTAGAATTCAATTACATTTAATTAAATTTGTTACAGGCATTGATTAAAATATGCCCCATATGGTTATGATCAAATGTCCAAGTCAAAATACTTGGACATTGATCTAAGTACGCACCACTCCATTGCTCCCAAGCTTTCCATCAAATTCGAATCTCCCACACATGGCAGCTCGCGTGCACATGTGGGCAATGTCGTCCACCATAAGAGCATCCAAAATCAGGTTGGGCCCTCTATTGTTTCATTTTTCCTTGCCATTTTCTCTTCTCTGCATTAAGGAATCACATCCAACCTCTGTCAAATTCACCCTCTATTCTAATCACACTCAGACTGTGTTAAACCCGTGCCATTTCTTGGCTTGTTTGCACCCTTCCTTGGTAAAATTTTCCCTCTATTCTAATTACACTTAGACCATGCCCAATTCATGTCTCTGTGTGGCTCGATTTCACCCTTTCTTGGTGAATTCAAACCCTATCACAATGCCCAAGTGATATGAACCCTCCTCCTATGCAGACTTGTTTTCCATTCCAAAATTCGCACAGTGTAGGGAGGTGTTCTTGCATGCTGGCTAGGGTCCATTTCTGTCTATTTTGCAAGGTCATGATGATGGTATTTCTATGCAATTTTTAGTTGGTTTTTATGGAAGGATAGCACATGTAGGGTCTCTCAATTTTGCAGTCACAGAAGAGTCAATTGTTGCAACAACAAAACTTCCAAGAATGGAAGATAGGTGGTTCAAGAATCATCAATTGCCATGCTCAAGTTACAACAAGGTGTTTAAGACTGAATTCAAGAGAATTTCAAGAAAGAAAGGGTATTCTAAAGAGTGGATAAATCCAAAGTTGGTCAATCCCCTTATCGTCATCACATGGTTAATTACATGTGAAGGTAGATACTCCACCTTCAAATTTTGTCACTTTAGATTGCTAGCTCATTTTCTATTCAATAAACCTTTAAACTTCCCTTTTTATTTTCTCAAAAGCTTGGAGAAAATGTCCTCTCAAGTGAGGAAAAATGTGACCAACCCCCACAATAGTCTCTTACATCATAGTTTGATCAAAGTCCTCGTTCTTACTGAACTAGAGAAGTAGGGGAAAATTTGGGATGCCTTTATCCACCAATTTGCAAATCCTCACTTGATAGTTAAGACTGGAAAAAAGCCACTTATCCTAAAAACTATCTCTCCATCCAAGCCTCACCATCCAAAAACTCCAAAATCCCTTGCACAAACTCCCTCTTTGCCGGAACAATACCAAAAGCTTGTTGATATTCCTACTTCTTCATTAGGGAAGAAGACCAAAAAAAAATACCAAAAGAAGCCTATTGTTGACCCCCCAATGCCTTCATTTTCTCTTGATCCTACACCTAAGAATCCCCAAGAAGTAATACAGCAAGACTTTCCCATCATTCCCACAAACAAGAGAGAAGCCAACCAATTTGGTAAGGGACCTTTTCGGAAGAGTACCCGGAACATAAGAATCAAGCCTTATGCCAAGCCTCCACCTACTTTGGATCTTATCCAAGTATCCTCCAACCTTGAGAGCCCTCATAAGAAACATAGATAAGTCTCTACGGATGGATTAGAGCCACTAAGGAAAATGAAATCAGAACCTACCTCACCTTTACGATCTCCCATCACACCTACTTCACCCATGCCCACTCTTGATCAAAAATTTTATAAATTGACCACATCTCTCAAAGGACCTAAGCCTTCCTCGGAGATCATTGATTCTGCCCCAACTATAGAGGAGCTACAAAAGGAAAACCATCAGCTTCTCCAACAATTAGAAGAGAGGAAGATAATAGATGCACACCTTCACCATGACAATGCAGTCCTTCAAGAAAAAGTTAACTCCCTTCATCGGTTGTTTGATGGGATGACCCAATCTAACCACAGATTAAGAGCACAATTAAAGAAACATAATAGGCACAAGGCTAAGCCTACACAACAAGAAGGAGAGGCTTCTAAAGTCGTCCCTCCTCAACAAGCCTAGTTCCAAGGGATGACTTCTTTTTGTTTGCAGTGGGACCTGCAAGATCGTCGGTGTGGGGGTATGTTGAGCCCGAGATATGATCATCTTCATGACGTTATTATACATTTGTTTCCATATGTATATATGCATTTTTTATCTTTCAAAGGAGCTTTTTGAAGAATTTTATGGTAAAATGATACAATCGGAATGAGGTACATATAATTTGTGTTTTGTGATTCAATCAAGTTTAATTTATCATATTTTATGGTTTCCAAGAGTTACTTCATGTTTTTTGTTGTTACAGGGAAAAACGCACCATGTTTCTTGGTCCAACACTCGTTCGGGCACTTGATCCAGCACTCGTTTCGGTACTTGATCTGCAACTCTTTCCGGCACCAAGTATTGCACAAAAACGCAAGGCAAGTTGGCAGTTATGGTATTGGCGGCCAGTGGTGGACAAATTGACCACATGGGTTTTGTTTGTCATTGCCCCATCTAGATACTAAGATCAAGACAACTCAATTTCAGTTGTCCAAAGAGGGCGCTCATTGGGTTCCTCCGTTTTGTTAGTTATGGAGGCATTTAATGTAATTTCCCGAATTTAGAGGTGGTTCGACCCTCTTGTGGTCGACCACCTAGGTTGTAAGCTTATAAGTACTACCAGGACGATCATCATATGGTTAAGCAAGTAGAATAGCCATCAGATTAGAGATAAACTCGTTATACTCAGTTTTTCATTTTTTACATTGCAAGAATAGTGCCAGAACTGCATTTTTTACTTTCATGGTGAATTCGGCCTGTTGAAGTTTGTGGTGTGCTTGTAGAGGGTAGCCACGAATTGTTGGGGGGACCATCAATAGTCTAGTGATGTTTAGCTTTTTGTTTATACATTTCATAACTTAAATTGTCTTTTATTTCCTGTACACGCATGTTTTATGTTTTAATTAGCTAGTTGGGATTTAATTGTTTATTGTTCTTTTGCAGGTTAGTATGATGGATTATGTTAGCATGAATTAGTTTTGTAGGCTAGGAATAGACATGCAAGTATCTTTACTAACCCTCATGTGCATTTAGACGTTAAATTATGCTTTCCTTTATAATTTTATAAATAAATTTAAAACAGAATTTTAATTAGAGAGAACAGAGTTTTAATTTGGGTTTCATTTGACAGGGATCTTTGATGGATATATAGAATTAGTTCTAGTTTCTAGTCATAGCTTGCTTACTTCACTTTATATAGATTTCATTTAATTAGTTGTTGGTTAAATTAGATCGTCAATTTAGTTTTTAATATCATGCTTTAAATTTCTGTTTTTAATTATTTCATTATCTTAGTTTGAATGGTTAGAATAGACATAGTGTAGTTTCCTTTCACGCAATTTCCTTTCCTAGAATTAAAATGCAATTACATTTCTTAGTTAATGGTTGAATCTAGTTTTTCTTACATAGTATAGATATAGAATGAKGATCTCDTTWTGTTGTTGATGGTTTATACATGATGCAGGGTATTTAAACATTGTTCTTGTCATGGCTAAATTCTCGTTGGATTGTTTGATACATACCTTTCATTTTTCCATTGAGATTAGTGTTGAGTTTATATCGTTGGAATTGTCCTTTGTTGTCAAATGTCATCAAGATATCATCCGTCACCACCGAAGGCATTCACACAACCACCAACATTACATTTGAGTATTTCATAGATTAAAGATAGTTTCTTGCTTTTGTAGATTAGAAGAGATAGTTTCTTGTTTTCATAGGTTTAGTTGATAGTCTTTCTTGCTTTCAATAGAATAGATTTTATTTCATGCATTGCATTGAGCATTTAAATTTCCCCTCATGCAAGAGAAATAGTTTTTCATTAGGCATTTAGTTCACTTGCCTCTTAGGCTAGGTAGTTGTTCAATGAGAAGTCTTTGCTTACTTGTCTTTTGCTTTATGTTTTTGCTTGCTCGTCTATTTTCTTTAATAGGTTAGTTAGGTGCTTTTGCTTGCTTGTCTATTTTCTTTAATAGGTTAGTTAGGTGTTTTTTCTTTCTTGCTTATTTTCTTTAATAGGTTAGATAGGTTATTTTGCTTACTTGCTTATTCATTTTCTTTCATAGGGTAGTTTCTCATTGAATGTAGGTTGGCAAGTTAAAAGTAGTTTTCTTTCATCATTTTCTTAGTATGCTTAGTAGTTTACCCTTTCTTTTTGTCATGAACTAGTTTGCTTTGAATGGGTTTTTTACTTGCTTTCTTAGGAACTATCCATCAGTCCTTGGCCCAAAAGTACTTAGGTTACCTAGTTTCAATTTGTTTAGTAGGCTTTGTTCATTAGATAGGTTTGCTTGAGTAGATTAGCACTAGATAGTTTCTTTCTTTAGTTAGTCTACACTCCTACCAACCTTCTACCTTTGGCATATATTTTGCTACAACTCTAAGTTTACTTACCTTGGGTTGACAATTTAATTAAGGGTAGTTTAGTGTAGTTTTTAGTACATATAAAAAACCTAACACACTCCCTCCAATTTCCTTTGCACTCTTTTCAACCTTACTGGTATTTGATGTCAGATTGTTGGATTTCTGCGATGTGCCAAATTCTACTGATTTCTTTCCTTTTTGTTCCTTCTTTGAAACCACTGGTACTTTCCATTCCTTTGGCCAGTCTTTCATGGCCCATTTAAATTCCTCTACTTTGATGTAGTACCTCATCTACAACCAATTATTATTTGGATCACTTTTTTTCTTGAATCCATACATTGTTCCTTGATACTTGAAAATTTGCTATATCCTTCTTTTTATCCACCATTTATGGTGTGATCCACCATGTTTCAGCCACCTTTTCTTTCATTTCATAGTAATACATCAAAAATATACTGGATTTTTCCTTCCTTTAATTTACGATTGAAGTGTGCCACAATGTTGCATATTGCGTTGAGCGACAGTTCCCTATCCTTTGAAAAAATGCACTATATTTGGGGTGTATCCAACCTACCAATGCTATAAGTATGATCAACCATGAATAATGGAAATTTGTGCCTAAGTCTTGTGCATCTTTGTAATCATCCAAAAATAAGTTCAATAAGTATGGACTCCATCTAAGTAAATTCACCTCTACACATTGTGTCATTGCTTCTATCACTCTTGCTAGTGATTCTTCCTTGTGACACTTCCTTAATAATTTGCATGCCATTAAATTAGTTTATAATCTTGTCACAGGTTCATTGATCCTGTTAATTATAATTCCCAAGGACCCTCTCTCTATTCCATATGTCTTCTTCATCTCCTCTTCTAGAGCCTTCTCCTTAGTTTTGTCATCCAAATATTGTTCAAGATTCTCTCCATCAGTTGGAAGACCTTTGATTGTTGCAATCAGATCAACATTGATTGATATCGACATGTCCATCCACATAATACCCCCATGTAATAGTTCAAAAAATTGTTTTACGCAGTTATTCACATCCTTGCCTCATCCAAAATGAGGTATTTCCAATAGGTTCATTATCCCTATGTTGTTCAACCCTATAATCCACTGCTTTGGTTCTATTCTTGGAATTCCAGACGAACTTATCCCTTTTATTTTCATATATACATGCACCTAAAATTTAGGTAATTTATCTCTGTCTTCTACGTCATGGTCTGCATACCTTAGTTTTTCTACACATCCTAAAATGTTAGGAATGATTTTCACTCCTTCTGGTATGTGCGGTAGTGCTATTGTAACTTTTGTCTACTTGCACAGTGACCTCTACACTGGTTGTTTCCCCTTCCTCTTTTCTATTGTAGTGAATGGCCTTGCTTCCTAGTGCACATCATCTTCTTCCTTTATGTCAGAATTTGGTTGTCATGTGACATCTTCGACTTGTACCTACTCTTTTGATTATTGTATTATCTATGCGACAAGTTTTTGTACTGGTTTGGCCTTTACCTTAGGCTCGTGCAACTTTGTTCTTTCATCATATTCTTTGTTTTTCTATTGCGACACTCCCAAACCCAGCTATCGTGTGAGGTTTTATTCTTCGGTAGGGTTTTTTTCTTTATCCCTTGGATCCATATCCATCTTCTCAACAACTAGCTCATGTTCTTTGAAAAGTTTTCAGCTAATTGGTTCCTCGACGGGTGATGGGATCGCATCCACATTGACAATTCCTTCTAGATGAATAGGGTTTTCTACCTCTATGACTTCTTTCACTACAGACTTCGCAACACTTCATGTGTTTCTCATGACTTGACTAGGAGCTCCAACCTTCTGTGGTGCCATTATGCTATATCTCGAAGGAATTTCTCTAAATCCTTGCTTAACCTCCTCGAAAATACATGTTTGTGCTCGAATTTGTCTCCTTAGCTCTCATTTTCTCCAAGTCACTATGAGGCATACCTTGCAAGTTTCTTTCTTTTATAAGGCATGTCATAAATGCTTTGTTGTATCCCACTTTTCTAGTTATTGTCTTTCTTTTTTTGGATGCTTTCTATCTCGTCACGTTGTGTTTTATGTCTAGGCATTTTTTTCTATCATGTAATGTCTTCATGTTTTGTCATACCACTTACTAGATTCTACTACACATTGTATCCTTCAACTATATTTCTATCGTTTATCTATATACTACATATTTTTTTCATTTTCTTGTTTTCCATTTTTCCCCTTTTTTCTTCTTTTAATTCCTACTATATACAATATGTTTAATTCTAATTCTCTATGATGCAACTATTTAGGGTTATTATGTGTATTGCCCCTATACAATTTCAGCCAACTACCACTCACCAAACCTTGAATCTCCTTTCCTACTAAATATTGTAGTTGCACACCACTTTAATTTGTGACAGACTTTATCTCAAAGGGCCCTGGCCAATGCATCCTGAACTTCCCTGGGTGCTGTAATATTACTATCATAGAGCAGAACAATATCTCCTTCCTTAAATTTATTTTTCTTAATGTGTTTGTCATGCCAAGATTTTTCCTTTGCTTTATGTACTTCTTGTGGAAACCAACTATAATCATGTCTTCTTCTAATTGCCGAGTTGATCCAATATTTCCTGCACTGCGCCTCTTTCTTTCATGTTTGTAATGTTTGCGATGCGTGGACTTGGTATCAAATACTCCAAGGGAACCATTACTTCTTGTCCATATACCAATTTTAAATATTTCTTCCCTGTAATTTTCTTTCATGTAGTTCTATAAGCCCATAATATTGTTGTTATATTCAAGTCCCAATCATCCATGTTCACATTACAAATATCAGTTAAGGCATTCTCCAATATATTTTAAAATGATTCCATTGTTCCATTAGACTGAGGATGGTATGGAGTAATATTATGATGTTGTATCTCAAATTCTTCAGTCATTTCCTAGATGGTCCTATTGATAAAATGAGTCCCCTGATCACTCATCAGAATTATAGGGCATCCAAATATTGTAACTACTTGTTCAAATAGGAAGTTCATTGCAATCGTTCACTACTGTTGTTTTAACCCATTTGGTTAAATATTTTTTTGTTGTAATGATATACCTTGATCCTAATCTTCTTGTTGGTGGATTGATTAGTCCTACAAAATCTACTTCCCACTTATCAAACATTTTCAAATTTATCTAAGGTCTTTGTGGCATATCATCCCTCTTGGAAGGTTTTCCAACCCTATGGAAGACATCACAATTCTGTCCATACTCCTTTACATCATTATGAACTATTGGCCACCATAATCATGCACATAATCTCTTCTATGTAGTATCTTTCCATGCATAATGTCCTCCAACTATTCCTTCATGTTCTTTTTCCAAAATAATAGGACGTTCATGATCCATAACACATCTCCTTAGAATATTGTCTGCTCCTAGTTTATACAAATGACCTGCAATAAGTTGGTAGTCAACAATGCTAATTACCAAATTCTTCTTCTTTGTAGTATTAAATTCCTTTGGGGAAAATCCTGTACTTAAAAACTCAATAATGTCAGTAAAATATTCATCAACAACTTGCATTGAAAAGAGTTGTGCATAGTGGAAATTTTCCTCCAAGCTTCTTGGTTCCTCTCCATTAGTTATCCTTGAAAACTTATCTGGCCCCGCATTTAGTCTTTCAGGTTTTACACTACTTCAAAATCAAACTCCTGAAACAATAGTATCCATCTACATTTTATTCCCCCCAACACTGGCTTTTTGACTAGATATCTAAGAGTAGAGTGATCTATAAACATATTAAAATTTTGACCTAACAAATAATGTCTAAACTTCTGCAGTGCATACACCATAACTAAACTTTCTCTTTTTGTTGTAGTGTAATTCTACTCTGAGTCTGATAGCTTCCTGGTTGCAAACGCTATAGGGTGATCTATATCATCTTCTCCTAGTTGTGTCAATAATGATCCAAGTGTTATTGAAGATGCATCCACATGAACATGGAACTCTTTTGACCAATTTGGAAACACTAAAATTGATGTTGTCACCATCTTCTCCTTTAGGATGTCCAAAGTCTATTGGCATTCATCATTCCACTGAAACTTGATATCCTTATTTAACAATTTCTCCATGGGAGCAATAATCTGTGCATATCCTCTTATAAACTTCCTATAATAACATGTATGACCAAGTGTAGATTTTAACTAGTGCACCAACTTAGGTGGTGGTAAATTAACAATGACAACAATCTTCATAGGATCAACCAACAAACCCTGTTTACACATAACATGCCCTAGCAAAATTCCAAATGGTGTGTTGAATATTTATTTTTTAATGTTAAATGAGATTGAAACTGTCTACACCTCTCTAAAATAAATCTTAACACTTCAACATGATCCTTCAATAAAATAAATATTGTACAATCATCCAATCAAAATTCCAAAGCTTATGTATAAAATCCTTAAATGAAATTGCTACTACTCTTGAAAAAATTCTAGGTGCATTCTTCAATACAAAGGAATCATTATATAATGATATGATCCCCATTATATAGAAAATGTAGTCTTATTTTGATCCTCTATTGCTATTCTGGTCCGATGATACCTTGAAAACCCATCAGTAAATGAATATGCTTCTTGACCTCCTATGTTATCCAACATTTCATCTGTAAATGGAGTAGGGAAAGGATCATGTAGACATGCATCGTTCAACTTCCACAAGTCAACATAGATCTTGATTCCCCCTTTCTTATTCTCCTATACTACGATAGGGATAATCCACTTTAATTATTCAACAGGTCCTATGACACCGACCTCTAACATCTTGTCAATTTCTTCCTTAAATTTATATTTGTACACCTGATTCATCTTGTAAGGTCTCTGTTTAATTGGTATGGCATCTGGTCTTGGAGGAGTCTTCATTTCTCCAATTTCTCCTGCTACCCATTTCATCTCTGAGAATGTTTCTAGAAATAGATCATTATACTCTCACAGTAACTCTGTGATGATTTCCATTGTCTGGTTGTCCCAATAATCACCAATACTTGCAATCTTTTGACTCTCTTCTATTCCAATATTAGCTTTCTTTATCTTTAGTGATGCAACAAAATATTTTGACTCTAACTGTGGACCCTCTACTTCTATTTTTCCTTCAACTTATATGATCTAAATGTCGCGCGGGTTTTCTTCTACTAGATCATCCTCTGTGACATGGTAACAATGTAGCAACTGTATGATTGTTTGTCTATTATGATTCTGATATGTTGTGACTATTTCAAATTCAGGTTCTTCAAATATCATGTCTCTTACTACCTTTAGTGCTATATCTACCATTGTATTCTCATTCTCAAATGTAAATATAATAACAAACTTTTTCTACATCTCCTCCCAATTGGCAGTTCCTCTGCAAAATTCCATCTTTGTATAGCAATTCCTTGGGATTTCTTCTAATGTGTGAATAAAATGATGTGGCCATTCTTCTGGTGGTACCAATATCCATTGAACTATCAAAATGTCTACATGATATCTAGGTTGTCCAATCCCATCATACTTCTCCAAATACCTATTCACCTACTCTTCACCAAATCTAATGCACAGTAACCTCTTGCATTGATACCGGTTATTAATATTCTCCTTATGATTACCCCACCAACATGCAGATGTTCCTTTCAATGCCATATATAAGACTAATAGCCTTTTATTTTCCATAACATATAGCTCAAAATTTCTTAAAACTTCTTCCAAATTATTCTGACCATGAAAATTAGGAGGTTTTCTTACCTATGAGTTGATCCACCTTATTGCACACGTCATCCTAGAAAATATTTTGGTGGATATCTCATGTAATCGTTGTTTCCAATTCTCCAAACTTGTGTCAGATTCTGAGGCACATGAAATAATGCTTCTATAGCTCAACATTGCATCTGTAGTGGGGTTAATATAATCTTTTGTGCACACGGTAGTTTTGTAAAATTGACTCACCTTGTCTATAATGAAGTTTTATATTGAAAGTTCAAGGTATATTCCACCTTCTAAGGGATCTAAGGGTGTTATAACTATGTACTCTCATGATTCAAAGATCATATTTTTGGTATTCAAATTGATAATAGCATGATTATCAAACACCCAATCCAGTCCCAAAAGTATAGGATAAGGTTGAGTGTTGTCTACTTTATCAATCACCTCAAATTAGTCTTTCATGGTGCACAAACCATCTAGATATAATCGTATCCCCTTAAATATACCAATTCACACCACTATATGTTTATTTTATAGCTTCAACTTGTTGGCGGCTGGAAGTCACTCCTGGATTGCTTGCAGGAGTAGAGCTCGACGCCCATCAGTTTAATGTCACGATTTGTTTTAAAGAGGTGATCAGATGGAGGGAAACTCAGAACAATATTGTCTCAACTTAGAAACTAGGCTGAGCATTCATGATGAGTGAAGTCTTGATAAACTTCAAATAGTGAGTTGCAATAA
>JZKD02S1034515.1:408276-424130 GCA_000966675.3 Picea glauca | reverse complement strand
TTCAATCTTTGGAAGTTCTCAATGTGCTCGGTAACTGAACCCTTTTGCTTGAGATTTATCAATTGGCTAAATAAGGTATTTCTCCTTGTATCCTCATAGTGTGCTATCATTTATTTCATGAAAATTGTCTAAGTGATGACTGATTTGCGAGAACAAATCCATCGATACCATACAAATTGATTAGGTTCTAAATATAAAGAAGCAATTTGTACCTTTTGTGTATGTGGCACATTATTGAGATCAAAGAATTTCTCCATATGAAGTATCCATGTGATTGGGTCCTTGCCATCAAACTTCCTTATATCAATCTTAGGAACGTGGTTCGTCTTCAAACCAAAATTGGTGTTTCTCCATTCTTGATTCACCTTCCTTGTGTCCTCATCATGAATTTCATGGGATGCATTTTCACTTTCAGGTGTCTTCTCTGTTACAAAATTTTTCAATACTTCCATGATCTCCCCTTTTAAAACATCTATCTTAGTATCCAACTTAGCTTCCATTGAATCCATCTTAGTATCCAACTTAGCTTCCATTGAATCCATCTCAGTATCCAACTTAGCTTCCATTGAATCCATCTCAGTATCCAACTTAGCTTCCATTGAATCCATCTTATTTTGTAGTTCATTTATGTTTCTACGCATTTCTTCACCTTCATCAAGAGTCAAAGTAGGATTTTTTGGAGGCTTATTTGATGTAGAAGTTCCCTTTTTGGGTTCCATGTTGACCAAGTATAACTTTTGAACCTTGATTTTGAGGTGGTTCTGCTAGACAATATTTCTTTTGTTGCATCTCCCAAGTTTTGGCCCTTCTGGGTATGAAACTTTCTTTTGAAAATACCTTACTAATTTATGTAAAAATATTCCGAAGCTCATGGTCTGAAACATTACAGAAAAGCTTTTATAGAGAAAATTTTGTAATGAATCGGTTAAGGATGATTCCAGAACCCTATCTTATACAGGCTATATCTCCGACCGTATAAGGCCTCAAGATATGAATTTGAACCCAATGTACCTTGATCCGTCTGTTAAATATCCTTCAAGCCATTCCTTCTGAAACATTGTATAAAAACACTTATAGCAAAAATTCCAAGGTGTCTCAGATGTAGCAGTGAAACCCCAAGATCTTGAGCTCTGATACCATATGTTAAGAACCAAATATCAATATAGCATAGAAAATCCTTAGAAAAATTAATCAACGCCTTGAAAAAGAGAGAATTTCAGATAATAAGCCTCTTCGAGGGGGAATCCTCCTTTTACCCCACTTAAAAGGAGGTAAATGAAAATGAAAATGTCTCCTTGGTATATATAGGAGACTAGGAGGTATAATTACAACTAATGGCCGAATGCCGAAATAAATAAAATAACATTACTAATATAGTATGCCCCAATTAAGGGGTAATGAGACAATATTAGGGCTTAACATCGTCTTGGAATACTTGTTTCTTCTTCAGTTAAGCGTGAATATCCTTCATCAACTTGGAGATTTTCCAAATTTGTGTGGGGGATTTGATCTCCACCTACCTCTTGAACATGTACATCAATTTTTTCCTGAATTGAGTTCGACCTCATTCTGCACTGACGATGACATAACCTCTTTGTCGACAGGGGTCATATGGGGTGAAGATGATTGATCTTCCTCTAGGATGGATCTAAGATCGATATGAGGGGCGTCCTGAGCTTTATATGACCACTTTATTTTTCTGACAACCACATCCTCTATGTCAAATCTATTGTTTCTCTATGCACATTAATTGGAAAGGGGATCCTCATGTTCCTTTGATGTATCAACTTTTTCATGTTATAGAGAAACAACCATGACCCTGGTCTATTTCTAGAATTTCTTTTTTCTTATATCAAATTCATCTTGTACCTCAGAGAAGGGAGGCTAGTAGTTGGTCGACTAGTTTTCAACTCCTTCCATGATATTCCTTTCTATAATGTAGAAAGGGAGCTTAACTATCAACTTGTCTATGACTATGCAAGGAGATATTAAAACATTATGGAAATTACACTTAAATTCAATGTAATCAACGTACATGTGAAATATATGTGTTGGGATGTAGACCCCCTAGTAGAATCCATGATCAACTATGTGTACCATTGGCAGAAGGATTTGGTGATCGTCGCATTGACCTATGATTTTTTGGAATGCTAGAGAATTAAGAAGTGAGGAGTAAGAAATGATGTGGCACCTTCCATATTGATTTCAAATCTAGGTGGTGGTCTCCATAGCACCATACCTAGAAACAAGATGACCCAACTGTAGTGAAATTCCTTTTCTTGATCTCAAACATCAAGATAGTTGGTGATTAACTCCTTTAGTAAATAAGGGGCTCATGCCATATTAATCCCTTGAACACATATTTCCACTTTGATAATGAATCCTATAGGTCATTCCTCCTTGCAACACTTGCATATGAGATTGAAAGCCAATAACTATGTGGAAAACTAGGCTATTGGATTATTGATTTCGAGGATCGAAACCCCTCAATTTCCTATGCATGTGCTAAATATAGATTAGACCTCCTCGCATGTTGCATCTCTTGTTATGAGGCTATCTAATCAGTATTTTATAGAAGTGGGAAGGCTGGAAATCATGTGTAGAAATTCATATTCGATAAGATAGGGATGGTCTAGCCATAGGTATCCCCCATGCATTTTGGTGAGGAGGAAATGCACACATGACTGAACAGCCTAAGCATGAACAAAGTGTGCACACTTAAGCAAGGAGAGAATGCTATATTTCTTTAGAGGGTTCACCCACTCTTGGATCAATACTCTATCAATGTCATCTTATTTTTAGACGACCTTTGTATATTTTCCAGACTATGATTTAGGGAACTGATTGGGACCCTTGGTATTGTATTCAACACATTTGAGTAGGGAAACCTTCCTGAACATAGAATATTCAAATTGTAAACCACAGGGTAACAAGGGATCACAAATTGTTTGTTCCTTCATGGCCTTAGAATTTGGTCACGAATGTGGCTTGCTTGAGGATCATGTATCAAATATGGTTACAACTAGTCAATAATTCAATAGGAAAAAGATGACACTTTTGTTTGCGAATGCCTTACTAACATGGGGTGATAGAGTGATATTCTGAATTTGAGGAATAAGTAAGGAGGTAGAATAGTGCACTCTCCCTTAAGATAATGAATTATTAATGATGCATGCCTTTCCTTGAATGTGGATTTATTGTCCCATATTTTCCTTGAGATATATGGTACCATGTCCCATCATATCCATTGGATTCATCACGCTCGACGATGATCAGTCATTGTAGCCTTAATTCCAAGTTTCTCGTCAGTCCCTATAATTAACTCGTACTTTTTTCCGAATCAATTAAATCCTCCTCTTTTCAATGACATTAATTATCCCATATTCCCAAAATAGGGTGAAGCTGACACAGTGTGACTACCTGTCATATCAACCATTACTATCACAAATATGTTACCGCTGGTAGATCTTATAAATTGATGTTGACTTAGATAACTATGTGCATGTGTGAGTATTATTCTTCAGGGGCATAATGCATTCTTCCTACACACCCCTTACTTAATTACTTCTAGGTTAATTTTTCATAGAAACCCATGGTGGATCATAGTGCCTCCTCATACGTTCCCAACATATAAGCTTCCACCATGGAGGCACCGCACTAGGCTTGATGGGTTTTGCTAGTATCCACTGACTAACCAATTCATCTCCACTTATATATATCTCATCTATTTTCACAATGGGGTTTGGGATGGGCAAGGAAATAAACATTATGCCAGTTGACATAGATGGGATAGTCGCTTCCCTCCTTTGCAAACACAGTTCTTGTCCTTGCCTCATGGAGAACCAGGGGACTAGGGGTATGGGGTGATTTCTTGGAAGGTGTGTCAGACCTTCAGATATTGGCTATGCACCCCATGCCATTCCTTGGCTATCCATCTTTCACAAGAGCACATGTATTTATATATATCTACATTTGATCTAAATATTTCTCGTATGCTTTCTTCAACTATTTCCCATTCACGAAAAGGTCTCGATGCACTTCCCACCATCACATCAGTATTCCTATGAGCACAGTATTGAGAGAACAAACCCGATGGATTTCAGGAATGTGTTGAATTTGCAAATAAGTGCATCCACCAGATCCAACCCATCATACTAGTAGGATCCAAATTGTTCCTCACACACCTCAACGGTGATATTATGTGCACACCTCCTTGTCAAAACTTCATACAATTTATGTTTCCATATTTCCATGGAATATTCAGAATTGGTTTCATATAACTTCACACTCTACCAACTTAACTCTCCATATAAGGTGTGACCATGCATACGATGTCCATCTCGAGTTAAATATGTCTCTTCTTCAAATTCAACATCGCATTATTGTCAAAGGCCCCATCAATGACAAGTAGTGCAGGGTAGGGATAAGAGTCATCCATAATCTCTATGACTTCAAATTCCACCTTCATCTTCACCCCTTCTATATTTACATAAAATTTATCCATTCATCTTATAGGATAGATCCCCTATTGGTTTTCCAACCACAGTTAGATGGGCGGACAAAACAAACTCGGTTTACCCATAAACCCCCATGACTTATTCGGTAGAATTTTCACATAGGACCCAAGATACAAGATGACTCCATCCATTTCATAACCATTAAGATCCGATGCCATATTAAATTCACATATTGTGTACTTTTTCTTATTGACCTGACACAAATCCCTTTTTGGTAGGGGGATGATATAGTGTTCTCTTTCCCTTGTTCCCCCATGCAGGTAGCTAAAACTGTGTCAACTTTCTCTTAGCATTAGGATACTTTATCAATTTCAAAAAAAAAATAAGAAAGTACTTACTTGATATTCAATGTATGTCTTGTTACCCGAGTCGTGCAATGCTTATTCACACGTAGAATGCTTCAACTTCTCAGGGAGATGTTCCTCGATCACTCTTTTCTCACTGCATCACAACTCTTCTTGTGTGCATGCTTCCTCCAAGGACCTTTGTATCACATGTTTTATTTCTTCATACATGGGATATTCTTCTAACAACCTTTGCATCACGCATTGTAATTATTCATTGGTGCAAGCCTCTTCTAGCAACCTCTCTGTTGCACATTGGAATCCTTCACAAATTAGGGCCTCATTAAGCGACCTTTGAGTCATGTTTTTTATTTATTACCATTCTCTTTATTCTTAGGGGGTCCTCTACACATCACACAAAAACTAATTCTACTAAGAAACATCAAATTTAGGAGGGGGCTACACAACCCTTTTGATTTTCCCCTCAAGCCTTGGACTTGAACTTTCACCCTACTCAAAGTCCATTCCTATATTTTCTCCTCTTCAAGTTAGCACTTGCACATAAACCTCCACATATTTATTCTTATTTATTCTTGGCTCTGCATGCACCATGTTTCAATGCATCTTATTTTCTTCCCACTTCTTCAATAAGTTAGGATAGTGATGCAGGAGCATCACCAACAAAGCACAAGCATGGAGGATAGTTGGGTGCACTGGTGCACATTTTGAAATATTATGAATTTCAATTCGATCAATGTATTAATGAGATATTTGACATAAATTTTTATTTATAAATATATTTAAATGCTTGAAGGCTGAACCATCACGACAGGTTGATGGGGGAATGTATTTTGATTTATGGATCGGATCTTAGTACATATATGGAGTTTCGCTCTTATTTGTCTGGCGCAGTATTTATTGTAATAGGCATTGAGTAGTTGATAGTTTTTAATTCCATTTAAGATAGAGTAGAATAGTTAGAGGGAATGCTCGAAGAGTATCTCTTTGTATAAGAGCCTTGTAATATTTCCCATTAGAGGTTGTTTATGGCCAGTTGTCCTTGTCAATTGTAGTTGTTGATTGTTGTGGCTACAAATAGAGGAGAGTCGAGCAACATTTGAATCTATCTTGTATAGGTCGAGGAGTAGTGAAGAATAATGTATGTATGTAAATTTCAGTTGGATGAATATAATAGAGAAACATTTTCCCAAATGTGCGTAGGTGTGTTTCTATCTGATTGAATGGTAGAGTTTCTATTATTTTTCAATTCTTTGTCATTTCTATTCTTGAATCTATGACTGCATTTTCTTTGTTAATTGTATGATTCATTATGAGGAGTAGAGAATTTCCAATGAGTCCTCTTGATTGAGCGAGTGCAATGTGTTCATCGTGTCCACAAGGAGTGTGTGACTGAGTATTTTTTGACTCGAAAGCTCGGGAGAGATAGAGAAACTTATTTTTCTGCAAGGACTGCATCAAAAGTCGCAAGGAGTGTGAAATCATTCATAGAGGGGTGAGTGTGAATGAAAGTATTTTGAAAAGTGTGCACAGACTAGAAATCTGACTAAGGGTCGAAGGGATTTTTCAGGGGAATAAATCAAAGAAGAAAATCTTAGGAGGGAGAGCAATGGAAATATTCAAAGGAGAGGAATCCTTGAATTTCTCATAAAAACTAGCGAGTGCGAGATTCATTCTCAAAGGTAAGAGAATGACTCCAGAGAGTTAGATCCGATAAAGTTACAAGGAGGAGAACCAAGAAGTATTTCGATACTTCGTGAGTCCGGCAAGTCATAAATTTGATGAAGATATATCATGAAGTCCAAAGTCATGACTAAATATTGACCATTGATCATAGAACAACACATGGAAACAAGACTCAAGAGTTCAGAAATCGAGAGATTGGAGATTGCGGGCGAAAGGCCTAGAGTTTTGCGAGTCGTGAAGCCTGAACCATTGTGCGACCGAGGGATCTAAGGAGATGTGTGGCATGAGTTCATAGATTCAGAGCTGAGTACTTTGAGAAGGAGTGAAGAAAGGATTTGGTAATCCCTGAAGTCTGAACCACGAAGGGATAATTCCACGGTTGTAGTTGTGGTCACTTGCGGAAGAGGTCTATGTGTGTGTGTGGGTAAGGTAATTTTGGGTACCGCAGGGACCCAAGGAGTTTCTCTCACTCATTACCTTAACTATCCAAGACTGGGAGGTTGCACCAGATAGTCCTCGATGACATGTTTGAGGCTGTAGCAGTACCTAAAGAATGCACACGGTTTGGTACAAAACCTTGATACATGATCAATATCACCCATGTAAATTCATGGATACAAAACCTTAATGCAGTGGCCTTGTACTTCATGTACCACATCAATTATCTATCCCCAAACATGGTTTCCAGCTGCACAATCTTCGTTTCTATGTCTATGATCCTCTTCATAGACCATATTTCTTCACACGTGAACAAATGATGTTCCGCATAATCCTTACCCATTCATGGTACACGGGTAACCTCAAGGTAATATCTCGATTCTCCATCATCAATCTTGAAATAATTCCTCCAATCTAAGTACTGTGTGTCATAATTATCAATAATGATACTCTTCTTGGTGAAGTAGCACCGAATTTTCCTTCTTCTTCACTCATACCTTTTCTTCCATCTCCTTCTACTCTTTATCCTACTATTTCTCCTATTCCAGTCACCTCACTATCTATTTTTATTTCTTCTTGATTACAAACACATAAGGGGGGGTAATTTTGTATTCTTCTAATATTTCTTGTGAGATGACCTAGAGAGCTTCCTACCTTCAACCAAGCAAGACCATCCACTATCACCAATTCTTATCCCTCGCCACTAGGGGATCCTCCATCTTCTTTTCCTTCTCTCATTCCTCTACTATGTGCCTCATATTCCTCTAATTTTACAAAATTATGTAACATCCAAGGGGTTTCAAATTCATCCCCTGGACCCTACAACCACCACCACCACTTATACTATTACCGGTATCCCTACTAGACACCCTACTCTCAACGTTGTGCCTCTTCATGGGACTGTCTTCATCTATGCTCCTCTCTGGCATAATACACTCTCTTGCACTTCCTCCTAGTGCAGTCTATTTTCTCTTCATCCTAGGACCGATCCTTCATTTTGTGCCCCTTGATATCTTCCTTCCACTCCTCTCCTTCACTTTTCTTATTAACTCAACTCTTCTTACAAATTTATCAACTCTTTTTATCCTCTGCTCCTCTAAGTCCATCCTCCTCGCATCATCTCATCAAATTTTGGATCCTCCTCAATGAATCCATCTCCTCTCTCATTTTCCCCCATAGAGATCCATGTGAATCAACCCTTTCTCCATGAACATCATCTTTATCGAGAGTGGGATTTCTTCCAGTAGACTTTTCCTAGGTTCTTCTGTGGAATTTCTTTCATCTTTGCTAAAAGAATAAGTGTACTCCACAAAAAATTCAACTATATCTTGTTCCTTCACTTGAGGAAATAAAAAATCAATGGATCGAGCCCACTTGTTTTCCAATTCCTTCATCCTATCGATCATGGCTTGATCCCAAACTATTGACTCAGCTAGTGGCCTCAAAGCGGTATTAGTGGTAGTCTCTCTTTTCATACATTCATACAATAAACAAGGAAATTAAACAAATAGGAGCTCATGCATATCGGTGTATAGATACTTATCTTTCCATCACTTCACATTGAATCTTAGACCTTGAGTTTCCATCTGGGAAAATTCATTCTCCTTGGTCATTAACCAATATTGAATTTCCTCCTGATATGGATACCACCTCATTTATTTCCTTCATCATTCAATACAATACTTTCAGGTCCCGACAATGAAACCATTCGTTGGATCTTTTCAAGCTTGAGTGCATCCTTCCTAACATTGGGGGGTTAAAACCCAATGTTCATCTAGAGTTGAATGTAATACCATAGTTTTGAGACCCCATATTAAATAATTTATTTTGTTTATTTGATGAAAGGTTGAAGCACCCAAACAATTAAAAGAGGCCAGAGTACCTAGAAAATGTAATACTTTGATCGTTATTAATAATAAAATGCATCATTGGCTATAATATGGACAAGGAAATGAGTTATAGGGGCTTATGATTCCACAAGAGAGGGGGATAAAAGGGATAAGTCTTTTATTATATTTTATTTACCCATCTTGGTTTTGATTGAGAAAAGTGGTTACGTAAGCTTTTGGGAGGAAGGCCATGTGGTTCTTGATTTCATGTAATTATATAAACCCCTATTATGGGTTGTTTGGGGGTTATTCTCCATTCACTCTTTCATTTGGTTCATTATTCCTCATTTATTGTTGTTATTGGTTTTGGGACATGGGAACAAATTGATCAGGAAAGAAGCCATTTTTTTTTGTTTTAGTAATTACTGATGTATTCTAGCCATGAATTAATGTCTGTATGCATGAGATGCATTGGCATGTGATACAGATTATTCATAGTTCTGAATATTGAGTGTACTGGCATGGATATTCTTGACCATATGCATTGGATCCATGGAGAGAACTGGAAATCTTGAGGGAATGCATGGTAGTGAATGGGATTCATTGTCTTTGGGTGGTGCAAGCTGGAGAGAAGAGAGATGGTGTACTTTGGATTTTTGTGTGTTGATAAACCTTTGATATCTTGAGTGATAACTGGTTTGGGAAGTTAAGTGTCACTCTGGAACCCATCCTTGTGGATTTGTATCCCTGGCTCAAGGGTGACCAGATTTTGAGACTTGGAACAACAATGTCTAAGGTTGGGTGGAACATCCTTGGTCTACAGACAATTGGTGATTGGTTTTGTTTAAGATAAGTGCTCTCTATCACGGTTTCCTTTGCTTGTATATTTATTTCCATTGTGTATTAATTATTATCTCTGAGATATGTATTTTAATGTGCCTTCTTGTTGGTTATTTTTATGCATGGCATGATTAAGCATCAATTTTAATTCTATCGTGAATCTTTATCAATGCATGGGTAGTTATTGCATTTCTTTCATGCTTATTTATTAAGTAATTGTTATCAGAATTCGAAATCAGTTCTTGAAGTGAAATTTGAAGTAGCGTGGCCAACCTCTTGGTGGATAGGTATGTTACATTGACCAAAAGGAAACCCAAAGAATAGACATATTAATATTCATCCAAGGTTGAATAAGGTCTCACCTAAGATGCTGTGAGGATCATAGAGACCATGTGCTCTTGTGTTGGGGATGAAGGAATAAAAACATTGAGATCCATCCATGTTGGCATTCATATAATCCATTGGAACTTACTTAATAGATAAAAAATCATAAAAGAAACAACAAATTAATTTAGACACATAATTAACACATCATAGACTCAAAATCAATGCATATTTATTACTCTCCTCATTCCATCAAGCACATACATACATTAATAAAATCACATTTGACAAAAACTAATTCTCATATCCCTATGGGAATTCCATGTATCTACAATACATCGTTCCACATTAATCCTTTCAGAAATTTCATGTATGACAGACTCAGACTAGAATTGGAGACATTACAATACTACAAAGGCTCGAAGTGAGATCTTCAACAATGAACAATAAGAAATGATCCAGTGAATCAACTGAGAGAGTAACTCTATGAATCAAAAAAAAAATATTTTCATCCTTGATTCCTTTTTTATCCTTCAAATATTTGTAGTGCCATCTCACTCAGCTCTGATCCACTCACTCTACTGACTCATAGTATTGCATGCTTATGTCACATGCCTACATTCCACGTGGCTTTCTAGAATTAGAGAAATCTTAACTAACTTTCCAACTCCTCTTATGGATACTCCATGTATCCTCGTTCTACTAGCAATAATCATTTAGGGTGATTTATTGAAGATCGTCTTCTTGATTCCAGTGTGCATTGAAAAATCTGGAACTGGCGCTCAAATATCAAAACTAGATATGGTGTGCAAATATCAATACTGGATATGGTTCATGCTTCTTGTCAATTATTGCACATAGGCACACAAAATTTGAATGAGTGTGCATAAATTTGTTTGTGTGTAGGCGTGATACAAACCCAAAACTTTGGGTTCCACTAGAGCACAAATAAATGATGCTATAGGAATACCCACAAACGTTCTGCCAATTTTGAAGAAAATAGAAGTTAAAAATTCAAGACTCCATTTTTGGGCAGCTAGAGTTTCAAAACCACATATGAGATATTTCACTTACCGTCATTGATATCCCTAATAAAATAATGGTACAACATGATGGAATGAGAGCACTAAAGGGGGTCCATTCCTTGGGTCAACAAGTTGAGAGGAACAAGAGATTATGGCTGGAATTGTTGGTGGAGGCTAAATAGATTGTAGAATTTTATTTTCTGTATATTATGATGTAAATTTGTATATGTATATCAACATATTTTTGTGCACATAGGATGACACATAAATGTAGGGAGGGGAGAATGTAACTCCCTCGCTATAATCCCCAGTTTAATTAATGCATAATGTAGATATGAATGTGGCTATGGTGAAGCGATGTCTATGTGAATTTTATTTCTAAATTTTAAGAAGTAAAATGTGATGCTAACTACCAGGGGACATGGACAAAGATAGAATTTGATTAATCCACAAGAGATGATGGGTCTATAAAAGGGGGTTTTACCCATGAATTTAATTCCCAAAACATTTTTTTTTAATTTTATTATCATTTTGTATAAACCTTCTATTTTGTTGAGTGTTTCCAATGCCAATCATTGAATACATGTAAGAGAGTGGTTGTGAGGAGTCTCATACCATAGTTATTGGGATCATGGGGTTGAACTACAATCATCTTAGGGAAGTGCAATTCAAGTAAGAAAGAAAAAGGGAGGAAATTCATATGGCCAAGGGGATACTTTTAGAAATCCATGTTTTTGCATGAACATAAAGCATAGAATATGGAAGAAGAGAACTGAAGTTGGAGAAACAATGGAGGGTGAATTATAGAGAATTTGTAGAGATAACGACTAAAGAATCAAGTTTTCAAGATTACAAAAGAATCAAGTTGTTATCCGTGAATAATGAATTTTGAGAGAGTTGCATTGGAGCATCAAGCCTGTTGTTGTTTTTGTTTCCTAGTAGTTTTCCTTGCAGTGAACTCCCTTGAGTTTCCTAGTAGTGAGATTCTTGGTTACCTATGCTGGAGAGACCCTGATAAATGAATGGGATGATTGATGGAAGAATATCAGTGAAGGGGTACATTACTTGGGTTGGGTAGGTCGAGAGGAAGAGAGATGGAGGGAATTCAGGATAGTTGTAGGAGAATACTAGTGGGTTGTGGGATTTTAAGATTAGTGAGTGGATAGTGAGAGAGACCACCCTCCTTTTTGGATTCCTAGCCCCAAATCGAGGATGAATTGATTTTGATATCTATAAAAAACATTCTATGGTTTGGTGGAATTTCCATCCCAAGCAACCGATTGCACAACTATTTTAAATTTTAAAAAGATGAGTGTTGATCTATTTTCTGAGTTGTTTTCTGTGTTTTAATTTGTGTGTGAGAATGAATTATATGTTGTTGTGATGAATTTATTAGTTTCATTCATGTTTATTTTAGAATGTTGTAGATGCATATAGTTTATGGTATTAACAATGGTTAAATCTGTTTGTATTCCTATAGATGGTAAGCTCCAGGATCAGTTAATGATTTTTTTTTAAATTTTTTTTATGTGTAATTTTGCATGTAATGAACCTTAATTAGGATGGGGAACTTTACAATCAATTTTTAAATTTTTTTATAAATTGGATCATAATTTTCCACTTATGTCAAGTAATTTTGGTCTAATATAAGAATCACAAAAAGATATAAGGTCCATAAAAAATAGTATCGAGAAAACTAAAGCCTAGATTCTAAATAATCAAACTAGAAAATAATATAATTTTTTCTCCATCTCTCATCGACCTCTCACACATTATAAGGGATGAGTGAAAATGAGAATTCAAAACACCCTATGTAGAGAATGCCTTAGTAAGATAACCAAGAAACATATTATCATCTTCATTGATGGGAGCTCCAATTCATACATTTTGTCAGAGAATAACCCAAAGAAACAAAACATATGTTATTACCCTTTTGTGTCTGAAACAAACTTACCTTTCAAACAGGGAAAATTTTAGGGGATAAACTTATCCCATAAGCTAATTTTCCATGCTTTTTCCCAAAAAAGGATTCGCTAATTTCCATTTTTTTTAACATGATTCCCCAAAAATCTTTAGAATAAAATTATTTTACCTTAAAAATAGCCAAAATTTTATAGAAACTATATGAAATCCTTAGCAATTTTAATATTTTTACAAAAGTGTCACCAAACATTTTACAGTTTGCATATTAAGGACTAGTAATATTCTCCATGGTTTCTACATTCTAAGATAAATTTCCATCCTTAAAATTATCCCTACTTTAAAAGACTAGTAAGACCACCCAACTATGATGGAGGAAAAAAGATACTTGGAAGAGGAGGCCCAATCCTTGAGATGGATGTCCTTTGAACTAGAGAACTCACTCTAGCCATAAGAGAATAATTGAAAAAAGCACTAAATCCTTCTTGGGACCTTTATTCAAATGACAACATCAAGAGAATCTCATTGTGATCACTAGTCTCCATTGCCTTTGTTATTACCGAAACATTTCTCACCACAAACAAAGGAAATGGATGAAAAAACAGTCAACACAAGCATATCATACTACCAATAATTATGGAAGGATTACACTCAGTTTGATATTATAAGAAAAAAAATATACAAAAGTGGTTCTGAAATTATGCATGTATTCAATACTTTTAGCGCATGCACATTCGTGCGGGATAACATGGCGTACAATGCACACAGTGCATGAACTGCGTGTCTAACAGGTGAAAAATGCGCATGGATGCATAAATGGCACATTGATGATTTTGGTCGGGCCTCAACCACTTCTGAGATGGAGTGGATCTCCCCCATACCCAAAATATCCCCCAAATTCTTCCTTGGGATCACTAAAAGGGATGTGAGGTACCTCTAACGGCCTCTGATTCACATTTGAAAATAGTTTGTAAAAAGCTTGTCATCCTCCTATAAATAAAGGGCCATTTATGCAAAAAAAGAAGAAGCAATTTGATTATTGTTATGTTGTTCAATTTTTCTTTGAGAAGCCATCTTTCTCCTAGAACTCTTTGAGCATTCATAGAAAGGCTTCCACCTCTCTCCTCTTGACAAGTTCAACCATCAATTCTTCACCATTTTATTTTCATTTTTATCAATTGTTAGAAGAGAGAAAGCTTTGTATTTGGGGACTCAAGAGCCTTCCCACGGAGGAAGAGGGGACTCATAATTTCCCATATTTCTCCAAGCTGTTATCAATTCAAAGACCCATCTAATTTGGTAGATATTCCTTGTGTCTATTTCTTGCATCAATTTAGTTGTTACATGCTTAGTTTAGTTTTATTCCTTTGGTTTTTACTTGTTTTTCTCTACTTAGTTGAGCCATTGATCAACTAACAAACTATTGTGTTGTATTACTAGCCTAACTAGATAGTTAAGGGACCTCTTTTTTCTTACCCAAGTGACAAAAAGAACCCAATAGATTGGCAACCATACTAGGTATTTGGATCAAAATCCTCCCCAATTAGGATGTTAAAGTTTTCTTTCTCACTCATTTGTGTTTTCAGGGATTAAAACCGACCTATTCTCACCTTCAAAGACCAGTATTTCATATCCACCTCCACTTCTTACAACCCATATGGACCTCCATAAGGTAACCCATATTATCCCTTCCTAGTTCCTCAACAACTTGTTGTACACCCACAAAAACAACACCGGGAAGGAGTCAATTTCATCCAACCTTCCCCTCTTCAACAAGTCAAATATTTTAAATAGTTGAATATGACCAATCTACCTCACCAACCTAATAACAACCATAATAAAGGAAATAATAGGAACCAAGGACAAGGAGGTAACCCCCATCAAAAAAAAAACCCAATCTAGAGGAAACCAGCGCCAACCCAATCAAAACCCTCAAGAGGGAAAGAAAAATGGCCAACCATGACAAGGTTGAAATAAAAACCTTCAAACCATTATCCCTGTGCATTATGTGGCGAATATGGCCATTACACTCACCATTTCCCTCAAATATCTGAATACAAAGGTATGAAGTATGCCATGAATCCTCAACGGGAACCCAACTCCTAAGGTCCACCACAGGGACCTACCACTTATATACCACCACCACCACTAGTGGTATTAAAAAATCCTATTCCACATTAAGGAGTCATTAACACTCAACCAGAAGCATCCCAATGCCCACACCACTAGGGGAAGTTCCCTCCACCTGACCAACTCCACTCAGGGACCACCACCAAATGTAGTATCCTTCTCACCATTAAAGAGAAAATCCTCTTACAAAATTTGTAAGGTAGCTAGAGAGGTAGTGGGGGGGGACCAGAGGGCCCATAGTGATAATAGTGGAGGTCATTCAATGTAAGGTGGACTAGGTCCACTATATTATTAAATAAGGCCCACTATGGTAGTTAGATATAATAAATTGGTAATTAGATATAATAAATGTAAGAGGATTTCTTAGAAGGTTCTACTTCTAGAAGATTCCTCTTACATTTATTAAATAAGGCCCACTATGGTAGTTAGATATAATAAATGGGTAATTAGATATAATAAATGTAAGAGGACTTCTTAGAAGGTTCTACTTTTAGAAGATTCCCCCTCTAGAATGTTCTTAGGTGATGGTAGCACTATATAAAGGGATTCAAGCAATGTAATGAGACATGAAGAGAAGTATTGTATTTATAGCGGTAGCTCAATAGGAGGATGACCCCTCGAAGAGGCAAGTGAACGGGAGAGGATCCCTTCCATAATAGGATCCATTGTTACTATCAAACCCTTGAGTTAGGGCAACACCATACAATGGATCCTATTATGGAAGGGATCCTCTCCTGTTCACTTGCCTCTTCAAGGGGGCATCCTCCTATTGAGCTACCTCTCTAAACACAATACTTGTCTTCATGTGTCATTACATTGCTTGAATCCCTTTATATAGTGCTA
>JZKD02S1034515.1:362245-408226 GCA_000966675.3 Picea glauca | reverse complement strand
TTTATTATATCTAACTACCATAGTGGGCCTTATTTAATAATATAGTGGACCTAGTCCACCTTACATTGAATGACATCCACTATTATCACTATGGGCCCTCTGGTCCCCCCCACTACCTCTCTAGCTACCTTACAAACTTGGAGTTTCCAATATGGTACCCCATATAATCCATTACCCACCACTTTGGAAGCTCCCCAACCACCAATCAGACAATCATTAATGATCCCTCATCCTAACACTAAATCCATCTCCCGCATGCCTCGTGCACCATTGCACAAGAATGTGCATAATCCCCATGCCCTGGCTACCCCTAGCTACAGTCTTATTGGCGATCTCACTCAATCACCTGTTTCCATGTCATTTATTGAAGTCTTGTAGACATTCCCTTCCCAATGAAAGGAATTACTTTCAAAATTGGGGGTAGTAGACCCCACAGACACCCATCTAATCACATTTGACTTAAAAAAAGCAGACCCATGACTCCCATCTTTAGTCACATTCCATATTTCTGTCAAAATATAGAATATCATTGTCTATCACTATATCATAGATGAAGTATCATCCACTTTCATCATGTTTAAATCGGTATGGAAACAACTCGGTTCATTCGAGTTGATCCCCTCCACCATCACTCTTCAATCTTATGATGGTAGACCATCCAAACTAGAAGGATTGTATCAACATGTTATGGTGGATCTAGGGGGCAAGGAAATCCTCATTGACATAGAAGTAATCAATGACTAGCTCAATTACAATATCCTTTTTGGTCGGAGCTACATGTATGCCATGTAGGAAGTGGCTTCATCAATCTTTCGCACCATGATATTCCCTCATAATGGAAAAATCATCACCATTGATCAGTTGAATCTCCATGAACCTAACTAATCTGGACACATTGATAACATCCTAATACTCATCCTCTCAAGTGGCGATCCTGTCCCAATGATAGACGTCGGACCAAAGATATTTCAGGATCAATCCTTGATTGTTTCATACCAAGGCTTCCCTCACCCCAACCCCACCACTTCCAATGTTTGCGTTGTCATGAACGATGGAGTAGAGATACCTGACCCCCCCTGTCCATGGAAATCCCATCAAAATCCACATCCACCCCTTCTCAGTAAACCCCGATACTTCCTAATGAACTCCCCATACAAATTCTTCTAGATGGAACATCAGAGATCCCACCACCCATGGGTCATATCCTCTCTTGGTAGATGGTCCCATAGGCCATCACCCAAATACCCTTCTTTTACCCTCCCCCAATAGTAAAACCATACCAAGTTGCAACTACCCTCACCTTACCTAATATGGTCATAACCATCTCTATATGGTATTTAGAACCCCCAGCCATGGTACGAGGTTTATCATTTCATCCTCAACTTGTGGTACCCTTAGTGAAAGACGTGGCCCCTTCACCCACTCATACAAATGGTCACACAGTTGGGGGCATTGGTACCACCATCGGGAGCCTAACTACACACCATAGGGGAAACACCACAACCCAACACGACATACAGAAGAAAAAGGAACATCTCTTGTCTTCCACCCCATGCATACCACCCCCATGCACATTATGCACCATCAGTGGACATACCACCAACCTTTTCCTTGCCTTACCCAAGTTGTGGAATCTCATTCCAAAACCCATAAGTACACCACTACTACCCACACCAGAAGCCCCATCGGCCTCCCTGGACCCTTCTTCCTCCAAAACTCCCAGTTTGCGAGCCAAGCACACTTGTGCTATCTACTCTTAATATGACCATTACAAGCACCACTGTCAACCCTCCCTTAATTACAGGACACCCTCGTAGCAGTGCACCAAACCACATTTCCCAAACCATCCCAGCCCATCTCCTCGATATAAAAAATTACTAACATTCTATATTTTTCTACATCATTGAAAAAGTCCATGCGATTCCCTTACATTTTATGTTACAAAATGGATCATTACACATATTGGTGCCCACTCATCGTCGAGGAACTTGAAGGACAACAAGATTCCATCCCACCCATTACACCAATGGTACAGAAACCTGCAGACCAGGTTGTGACCAATACCCATACATGCAGTCATGGAATACAAATTATATATCCCACCCTCCATCCATTAACCCCTCTTTCCATTCCACCATGAAGAGAATACCTCCCCCCAAACCCCCCAAACTCTCTTGTAACATTGATTTACAATATTTCCCCTCCCCCATCCCATGGTACATCAAATTCATATATGGATGTTTGGTTCATGGTGTCTACCAACAATCCCAATTACCCATCCATAGGTCCATATACCTTAAATTCTACTAATGATTCACCCTCATCCATAGAAACCTTGCCTATTAACCCCATGAATCTTGCCACCCCAATCTCACCTATTATAGACTCTGTGTACTCCATCACCTTTCAGTCAGATGAATATATTTTGGAATTTCTCTGCACACCATATTAACCCTAGGATTCTTTTCATCATTGATCCATTTTTCTAGCCCACAAAATATTTCGTCCACACACAGATGCCCCTGTCTGTACCATCGAAGCTAAATATTTCATCCCTTTTGGGCATGTAGACTGGTTCAAGAATCCAATACCCATTCCTCACACATTTGAAGAAGTTAACATGGCAAATATCTCACCCACAAGCAATATCGACATCTTGATCAAACCCAATGTCATGGAAAAAATCACCATGGGGGAAACATGCTCCCTAGAGGAAATTGTAGCATTCAAAACCCTCTTCCAATAATATTGGGACATGTTTTCCTAGTCATACAACGAAATTCTAGGTTTATACCCAGCCATTGTTGAACATCGCATTGACACTTGGCCTGACATTGCCCCTGTTTGCCAAAAGAAACACTCCCTTCACCCTTCCAAATCCATGGTGATCAAAGTCGAGATTGACAAACTACATACAACTGGCTTCATATACCCTATCACATACATATCCTAGGTCTCCAATCCTATCCATGTCAATAAAAAACAGGGTACCATTTGATTTTTCACAGACTTTCGTGACATAAACCACGCTTGTCCCAAAGAAAACTTCCCTACTCCCTTCATTGATCAAATCATCGATGTCTATGCCAGTCTTGAATTCCTCTCCCTCGTGGATGGATTTTCCAGCTATAACCAAATCCAAATCCGCCATGCGAATCAGTACAAAACTACCTTCACAACTCTTTGAGGCACCTTTTCCTATAAGGTCATGCCCTTTGGCCTAAAAACCGTTGGGGAAACTTTCCGATTCATGATGACATATGCCTTCCATGATCTCATTCACATCATTCTTTTCTACTTGGATGACCTCACAACTTGGTCCAAGAAATGTTTCCAACACATAGAAGATCTAGGGATCATCTTTGAACATTGTCGAAGGTAAAAAATTTTGATAAACCTGCTTAAATGTATCTTCTACATCACTATAGCCTGCCTATTTGGCTTCATTGTGTCCCAGAAGGGAATTACCGTATACCCCCTCAAATTTCAGGCAATCAATGAAATTCTCCCTCCTAGGAAATTATGTCAATTTCAGAACCTCCAAGGAAAATCCAACTTCTTGCAATGTTTCCTCTATGACTCTACTATTCATGCCCACGACTCCCTACGATTACTCCGATGTGACATCCCATTTCATTGGAACCCCCATGGCCAAGCTACCTTTGATTCACTCAAATATGCACTCATCAAAGCCCCCTTAATTAGTCCCCTAGACTATGATAGGGATTACATACTCTACCTATCTACCTCACAGGTTTCCATCATCGAAGTCCTCATCTAGGTTGACGATGATCAAAGTGATCATGTCATATACTAAATTAGCAAGAACCTCCCAGGGCCACCACTTAGATACAACCATGAGGAGAAGATAGCTCTAGCAGTTGTCCTCATCGTTCAAACATTGTGCCAATACATCTCTCTTTGTACCAATAAAGTTGTGGTAGACTCCAACCCTATGCATTACCTCTTAAGTTTCCGCCAGATGAATAAAAAATTCTCTCATTGGATCGTCATCCTTCAAGAACATGAGCTAGAGTTTACCACCCCAAAGAGAAAAAAATACCTTGTGCTTGCCGAAATACTCGTAGAGTTTCCATACAACTCCTCTGATCCCCTATTCAATGAGGATTTTCCTGATGAGAAATTATTCCTCATATCGTTTGCAGACCCATGGTACGAAAATATTTTGGTCCACCTATGAACTCAAAAATTCGGTCCTCTCCTTTTTCGGAACGAATTTTGTTTTATCTGACACCAAGACTCATGGTACCTCTTCCTAGGGGATGTTCTCTATCATAGAGGCATCGATACTATCCTTAAAAAATACCTCACCCTTGAAGAAGCCAAAACCATTCTCAATGATTTCCAACGTGACGCATGAAGTGGTCACTTATCTGGCACGTCAACTACACAAAAGATCACACAACCACATTATTTTTGGCCCACATTGTTTCATGACTGCATCCACATAGTTAAGCAGTGTGAAAAATGTCAATTATACGCACATAAGACATGAGCACCCCCTGCCCTCCTTAACCCCATCATCACAGTCATCCTCTTCTGCAAATGAGGCATGTATTTCATGACATGCAACCCTTTGTCCTTCAATGGACACAAGTACATTGTAGTTTTCATTGACTACTTCACCAAATGGGCGAAAGCTATTCCCACATTCAAAATACGACCAACACAGCAACAGACTTTTTCTTTAGCCATGTCATCTCCGGCTTTGGGGTTCCCCTCCAATTAGTATCCGACCATGGTAAACACTTTGAAAATGAAGTCTTTGCATAAATCTCTTCCAAATTGGGCTTCACCTATAAATTCACCTCACCCTATTACCCACAATTTAATGGGAAAGTCAAAGTCGTCAACAAAGTTCTCAAAACCATGCTTCAACAAACAATTGAAAAACACAAGACCAATTGGCATCACATTCTTTTCTCAGCCTTATGGGAATATTAGACAACTATCAAAACAACCATCGGTTTCACACCATTTCACTTAGTACATGACATTGATTCCATACTCCCCATTGAGTGTGAAATCCCCACGCTGCACACTGTGATCGAGATCCTTCCCAACACTCCACCATTGGAAAAAAGGTTGATCACCCTTGAATCTCTCGACAAATATCTACGTGCCTTTCTACAAAATAATGATGAAACTAAGAAGTGTTCTAAATCCATCTTCTAACATCAAGTCACCCTTCGATATTTTATCAAAGGTGACCTTGTGTTGTCCTACGATATTGCCCACGATACCCTTGGCCATGAAAAACTTGAATCCCTTTGGCAGGGACCCTATGTAATTCGTCATTACCTTACTAAGGGAGCCTACATTATGGCTTACCTAGAATGGGATAACCTCAAGGACCCAGTCAACAAGTTATACTTGAATAAATTTTACCCCTGAGCCTAACCACCTTACCTTAGGTTTTCTTGCTTTCCTAGTTTTTTTTAGCCTTTGTTTTATGGACTTATCTCTCTCAATATCAAAGCCTAATCTTGTGTCCTTGTTTTCAATAGATAAATACTCTATTCACTTATCACATCAGATATGTGGATGGATCCAACCACTAGACCTGGAACGTCACTTCAACAACATGGGCCATTTACACTCCCGACCATGTGTTACTCCATTCCAGTGGCATATGCCTCAGCCTTGCCACCAACAACCAAGTTGAATATCTTATCCTCATCGGTATCCTCTCCGATCCTAGTCACCTTCATATTCATAACCTTATCATTCTCTTATATTCTCATATCACCGTCCTCCATCTCAACAATGTGTATTGTGTTCGTGATCCATGTCTATATTGGAAGTACCTGCAAGTCAAACTTTTATTACGAAATTTTGAGTCTATCACATTTACTCATATTTCTAGAAACCTCAATCAAATGGAAGATCACATGGTGAATCAAGTACTGGATTGGAATTTATCACATTAAACATACATGTCACATTCATCTATCATCAAATAAAAACAAGTACACACACCATATCATTAAAACATCATATGCATAACATATATAAAAATGGTCTACTCATATATAGATCATAGGTGTCAAAATTTGTGTTTGATACAAACAAATATACAACATTCCTTAGGTCAATGGCTAGGCACTCTCAATAAAACCTTGGTCTATACAAAATGGGATCTCATAAGACTCCTATACATCATGCAAAATCAGGCTATGCATGTGACAAGTCACATTATCAATTAGGGAAACCCTAGTTGGGGTACATCCCCACTAGCTGAGGGGTACCCCCAGCAGGAATATCTCTTGCAAGGATCTACCCTGTCATGGTGGCCCCTGCTATTTTTTCACATCGAACCAAGGATTTCAAATGCACTACTCTAGGACTCCCTTGTCTCGAATCCACAACCACAGATCCTGCGACACCCCATCTAGTAAAACCTCGAACCACCGCCTCAACTCCTCCATATCCTGGTCTCAGGCCCCCTACTACTATTTAATCTACCCAACAGTAGGAACCACCATCAATTCATGTGATAGACCCTCCCTAGGATCGTCATATAGACGTCACCTCCTTACCTTCCCCTCTGGAACCCGTTCATCCTCTAATCCATGAGCTACATCAACCTCTCGGTCGTTGGATCCCACATCTGCAGATACAAAAAAAAAATATGCATCAGTACTCAGGCTATACAAGCATATGTAAAGATAAAAAAGTACAAAATTCTCACCTCTTTCACCCCACTCCTCCCCCGGTGGAAAGTGCATATCTGGGTGGTACCAGAAATCAATCCTATGATACAAGAATTCATAGAAAACCTATGGAGTCTACCACTAGACCTGCTCAAACAAAGTCATAAAATACTACCCCACATGAACCCCACCCTGATGTGGAAACACCTATGCCCACCTCACTAACTTGGGATTGTGCATCCTAGGAGGGTCCAAAATCGCCTATGGATGTAGTAGCACCACCTACTAAAAAATAAAGGCACATAAAAAGGAACCAAGGGAAAACCCACTTCCTCTGGATACCACACATCTATCTAACTAGGCTACCATATAATCATGCATCATGCAAGCCCAGGAAAACATGCGTCCCCCCATAGCCTACATGAAAATCTCCATATGAGCGCCCAAGATGTATTGGTTCCCCATTGACTTGTAAACCCATATAACCATAGTGAAAAAAATATACAACTCCAAGGAGTCAATAGCATCTATACTAACCGAATCACCACTCATCACCATTTTCCCCGAGTAGTAGTTGTTGGCCAGCTCCCACACACTCACCCATGTAAGGATCCTAGGTTGCGCTTCCAACTCAGCTCCCTAAAAAGAGAGTCCTATTAGAAAATAGATGTCAATCTCTGTTGAGATGTGAATCTCCCACCCCCGCACCACAAAGACCTATCGATTAGTCTATCACATCCACACAATGAAGTCCAGTAGTGCCTCCTACAACCGGATCAATGAATGAACAAATAATGTCAACAACCCGACTTGGACTAGATGTTGTTGGATGTGACCATCCTCCCTCACCATCCTCCATAGAGACTCCCAGTATTTCTCACATCACTAAAATAGCATCCTCTCTCATTGATCTACAACCTACATCCAATCCAACAGGTATGTATTAGTTTTCATCCTTTAGAACAACTCACCAAACCAACCCAAAGAAAAAGATGTTTTCCCACACAACTGTGTTTGACAACACATGTATTCCGACAGAGGAAGAACACCTTCAATAACCACTCACACAACCAGATCAAATATCAACACACTAATTTTTTGACGTGGTAAAACCCCTATAGGGAAACATCCACGACTCTAGCCAACGCGACCACTTGGAGTAGTTTATTAATGCAAAAGAAAATATTACAGAGATATTTTACAAGAGATTTTCTCACAATCGATCATTAGAAAATGACCCTCCATGATCTTTAAATAGAGATCATGGACCAATCGGGTGCTAAGACACAAATCAATGTTTGTTAAGATCGAGGAGAATATGAACTGTCAGATCACTATATGTCGAGAACATATCGTGTCCGTCAGATTTCCTAACTACAAATGCATACTAAAGAAACACACTTTTACATGGACCAAGTAAATCTTAACTAAATCCTAAGTGTCTAAATATCCTAACATCCCCCCTTAAGAACAACTTGGTATAGGATTGAAGGATTTACAATATTGACCCAATAGGATAAGGAAGGAGGCATTAGAGCCTATCCCTCCTTTATGAAAACTTCATGAGCTCCCAACATAGATTGAAGTTTGGAAAAATTCACTTATGTAAGAGACTTTGTGAAAATGTCTACAACTTGATCTTCTATAGGGAAAAAGATAACTTCAATATATTGATCATGAATGAGATTTCTAATGAAGTGCATGTGTAGCTCGATATGTTTTTTGCACTGATGTTGAACTGGGTCTTTGGCGATCTTGATGGCACTCTGATTTTTGCACCAAAGGCTAGTCGGATTCTATTGTTGGAATCTAAAATCTGAAAGTATCTATCGAAGCCACAAGGTTTCCTGACTTTCATTTATCATTCCTCAGTACTATGGTTCTGCTGAAGAAAGTGCAATAGCCTGTTGTTTCTTATAGGCCCAAGTGACAGGTCCTGAACAAGGGCTGAAAACATAACCTGCAGTAGACTTCCAATCATCAGGGTCATCGACCCAATCTGAATCACTAAAACCTACCAACAAAGGAGTCGCCCCTGAACTGTAATGTGTCCTGAACTGAATTGTACCATGGACATAGCAAAGTATATTTTTATTTTTTTTCCAGTGTCTTTCATGGGGTGTTTGCATATAACGACCAACAAGACCAACAACAAAGGAAATATCAGGACGGGTATCAGTCAAGTATAAGCGGCTACCAACTAACTGATGGTACATGGTGGCATAAACTTCAGGAGAAGTACAGGTGGCAGTAAGATTGACTCCAGACTGGAAAGGAGAAGGGGTTGGTTTACAATCATCCATGTGAAAGCAATGCAGAAGGTCACAAGAAAACTTAGACTGGGAAAGAAAAAATCCTTCATTGGTTTGCAAAACTCAGAGGGCAAGGAAATAGTGCAAAAATCCTAAGTCTGTCATTTCAAATTTCTTCCTAAGGATGGTTTTCATATGGTTTAAAAATTTTGAGTCACTACCAGTAAGGATAAGGTCATCAACATAAAGGAAACAGATGATGAGATGGCTTCCTACTTTCTTGGTATAGACATTAGGATCATAATGGCATCTAGATAATCTAGCATCAATAAGAAAGCTATCCATTTTTGCATACCAAGCTCGGGGAGCTTGGTTAAGACCATAAAGAAATTTCTTAAGGAGAAAAACAAGACTAGAGTCATTCTGGACATAGCTAGGAGGATATTCCATGTATATTTCTTCTTGCAAATGTTTTTGCAAGAAGGCGGATTTAACATCCATATGATGGACCTCCCATTTATGTGAGGCAACAAGGGAAATAACAAGGTGGATGGAATTCATTTTGGCTACAAAGGCAAAGGTTTCATTATAGTCAATTCCTTCAACTTGGGAAAAAGCTTTGGAAAATAACCAAGCCTTTTTTATTTCAACACTTACATTTGATGCATACTTAGTTCTGTAGACCCAGTTACATCTAACAAGTTTTATTCCTTTTGGAAGAGGTACAATATCCAAAGTATCGTTTTCCATTAAAGAATGATAATCTTCATTCATTGTTGTATCCCAATCTGGATAACCTGAAGCTTCTGCAAATGTCTCTGGATCATGAGTCTCTAAAACTTGAGCCAAAAGAGAAGAGGCTCGCTGGAAATTTGAATGTGTCCAGCGTTGATTTGAAGGATCACTGACAAGATCACCAACTACTTCTCATGTTGAAATAACCCATCTAGGAAGCGGAGGAGCTAGTGTTTGTTCATGTAAAAGGACTCATGTGGAGGAAGGTGAGTAGGCAGATGTGTATTTTAATCCTCACTGTCAACATCTGAAGAATAAACCAGAATAGGAACAGAAGAAGGAACAAATGCCGAAGATGGATTGCAAGTCGAAGAAGGCACAATCACTGAATTAGGCGCGTAGGCCATGAGATTTTCATCAAATTTAACATCTCTTCTAATAATAATTTCATTATAATGTGGTTGAAGAATTCTATAACCTTTGACATTTTTGAAATAATCAACAAATATACACTTCTCACTTTTAGGCTGCAATGCTTTCCTTTTCTCATCAAGAATGTGAGCCCATCTTATACTGCCAAATACATGGAAGTGACTTACATCTGGTTTAATTTTCATCCAATCTTCTTCCGTTGTTATACTTTTAAGATCCTTTGTCAGAGTGTGATTTACTATGTAATTTGCACGGTTGATGTCTTCCACCCAATACTTTATATTTAATCCCTTAGATTGGATCATACAATTATCCATTTCTTTTAATGTGGGGTTCTTTCTCTCGAAAACAACATTTTGTTGCGGTGTGTATGGAACAATGTTTTTCATTTGGATGCCATGTGTAGTGTAGTAACTTGTAAAAATATTGTTCACATATTCTCCTCCATTATCTGTTATTAACCTTTGAATTTGATGTATAATTTTTTTTTATACAAGGCCCTTGTAGGCCAAACACTTGTCAAAAAAATTTCTCTTAAGTTTTAAGAAGTAAAACCAAGTACGTCTGGAAAATCCATCAATGAAAGTTAATAAATAATTGCACCCAGAAAAAGAAGGAGTAGAAAGTGGACCACACAAATCACTGTGAACAAGTTGCAAAGGGCCCAAGGCATGCTAAGAGGCATGTTTGTCAAAATTGTCCCGATGATGTTTTCCGAGAACACAACTGGCACAAACACCATCTCTACATGAAACAAGAGGTAGTTGAGTCACCATCTATTGATTACATAGTTGTTGAAATGAGTGATAGTTTAGATGAACAAACCACTCATGCCAAAGTTTGCTCAATTCATCACTATGAGCAACAAAAACTGATGAAAAATATGATGACCCAAAGTGTCAAACTTGTACAACCTGGTAATATAATAAAAAATTCTAGTTGCAAGAACATTCTTAGGATCCTTTAGATCCTTGATTACAACTTAGTGAGGTGAAAACTCTAAGGTCTTACCTTCACCTGAATGAGTGATTTGATATACTGATAGAAGGTTGCAAGAAAGACTTGAAACACATAATACATCATTGAAATGACCATTATCTACTTGAACTGTTCTAGATCCCACAACACTAATATATCTATCATCACCAACAAATATTTTCTTGGTGTTACATTCATTTAGAGAAGAAAATATGTCTTTATCCTTAACCATGTGAGAATATGCTCCATAATCAATAAGACACTCATCAGAAGAAGGTGTAGAATTTGTATTGAAGGAGAAACCAAAAGAAGAAAGTGCATGTCCATGAGAAGAAGAAGAGGTAGTAGAGTCAATAATAATGTTGTGCTTCTTCATTGTTGTTTCTAAATATGACATCTTCTTGAAACATTTGGACTCATCATGACCATATTTATCGCAAAAGATGAAATGTTTGTCAGTCTTCTTATTTTTATATTTGGCTCTGTTGTCACCATTAGGAGCTGAAGTTGTCTAAGTGGCTTTGGGACCCTTATGTTGCTTGTTGTTGTAGCAAGGATGTTGCTTCTTGGGATTCTTGGGTTTATCTTTTTGTTGGATGACTAAGGCTTTGTTGGAGGTACCTGCAGTGTTGATCACTCCAAGTTGTACAAGATTATATTCCTCTCTAATCAAAGAAACACAAAATGACTCAAGAGTGGGTTTTTGATAAGCTTTCCCTAAATCCTCTCTCATGGAATAAAAGGTAGATACAAACATAAAATATGCACTACCTAGCTTAGAAAGAATAAGATAGATGCAACACTCTTCCTCCATCTTTATCTCACATTATTCACATAAAATTATGATTGTTTTAAAATTAGATATATAGTCTCCAATGCAAGAAAAATAACTTGGAATTAAAGTCAGTACTTGATTTTCTAACTGTTGTGCTTGAATAATATTGAGTTTACCAAACATAGATTCAATATTTTTCCAAGATTCATTGAGGTCATCAATTTCTTTAAGGTGGAACCTTAAATTAGGAGAGATGGGCATTCTGATTAGTCCATGTGCTTCGTCACTCCTATTATCCCATTTGACTTTCTTATAAGCATCAGTGGGTTCTTTTTCCTTTCCCAAGGTAATCTAGTACAAGCATTTACTTCTTAATAAATACTCCATATGAGATTTCCATTGGAAGTAGTTGGTGCTGGTAAGAAAAAGATTACTAGAAGAATCCATATTAAATATGTAGATAATATGGATTTAAAATTGAAACTAATGATCTGGATGGAAATATCTCAAAAAATTAGGCAATTTTAAAAAAACGGCACTAAAAATAGATTTCATTTGTGAACGTTATGCCCTTTTTAAAAAAGGAAGAAATGGTAACCAAAGGACCACGTGGTGGTGTAAGTTTCTTTATGAATTGACCTTCTTTTATAAAAAGAAGTGGGGATCACTTTTACAATGAAGTTACTTTATGAAAGAAAAGCTGCATGCAAAATAAATAACTCTAAAATAAAATATTAAAGCTACTTATAGTGATTCACTTTTATACTTGAAGTGAAATACACTTTACAATTGAGTGTGAACTTTTTCAAAAAAAGTAACAAAAAGAGAGACTTGAACTCAAAACCTCTTACTTAATAAAGCAACTTTTAACCAAATGGGCTAGAAAAACATATTGTATTGTTTCGCAATAGGATTGTTGTTTTTGTTGTTGTTGTTGTTGTTGAAGACAACCTTGGAGAGCGTGCTAAAAAACAATTATTTTCACATAAGAATTTTTTTTTTCTTCTCGATGACAACAAGGGTTAGATATCGATTAGCTTACCCTGAAAATGCACCTTTTCCTATATGTTTTTGATTTGTCGAAATCGCATAGGGAATGGGGCAAAGAGAATACACAGATCTAAAATAGTAGCAACCCAGAAATAAATAATATAAAATTGAAATAAAACCAAAATAATACTCTACAAAAATTAAAAAATGGTGTATTCATGCTTTATACCTCCAGATCTAGCTTAAGTGGCCATATCTTGGGCCAAAAAGAACCTTTTTGAGTGAAACAGAAAGTGTTCCTGAATAAAATGAGCGCTTTGGATAATAGTACTCTCAGCTCATAAATGTATCGAAATGGCAGAAAATGGAGATGAGGAAACTCAGCTTCACGATCTCGATCTACAACATGAGAAGGTCTTCAAATAGGCTTTGATACCATGTTCAACAAAACATGTATTCCAACATAGGAAGAACACCTTCAGTAACCACTCACACAACTAGATCATAGATCAACACACCGATATTTTGACATGGTAAAACCCCTACGAGGAAACATCCATGGCCCTAGCCAACGCGACCACTTGTAGTAGTTTATTAATGCAAAAGAAAAATATTACAAAGAGATTTTACAAGAGATTTTCTCACAATCAATCATCGAAAAATGACCCTCCATGATCTTTAAATAGAGATCATGGACCAATCGGGTGTTAAGATACATATCAATGGTTGTTAAGATCGACAAGAATATAAACCGTCAGATCATTCTATGTCGGGAACATATCGTGACCGTCAAATTTCCTAACTACAAATGCATACTAAAGAAACACACTTTTACCTAAAGACACATTATACCAAGTAGATCTTAATGAACTCCTGAGTGTCTAAATATATGAACAGACTACTCCCTGAACAGTCGTGCACTTTTGCATGACTATTTCCTTAACATCCATGCCCTTCTATGTGACTATTTGGCTAACAATCGTACACATCAACACGGTTGTTTGCTTAACAATCACGTGTCAACCACACGACTGAAACCCATATAGTTGAACACATGAGTGAAAATTTTCATATAAAATACACGTATATGTGCATGGTTTTCCTTCCAAAAACCACACACATCAATGTGGTTGTTAGTCTGATAGTTGCGCCCAAATCCCACCCTAGATCATGCAACTGAAATTCAAATCCCCACACACATGTGTGCACAAGAGGTCGATACAACCACGCACTATGCATGGATATATTAATTACATCCACACACATGTGTGGGAATACACACATCCCCCATGTGGTCTTTCTTCCTACACCCTAAAAAGATCGTACTACCCCCAACCCCCCCCGCCCCCAAGTCACATCTAACCTATGCAGGAGGTTTTGACGTCTTTACCTAGATCTCTCACCACCTGAATATAGGCTCGTATTCTCTCACAAGGATCACCAACATCTAATATCATCACTCACAAATACTCACAACAAAAAGTACAAATGAGGTGGCAATGTTGACCCCATGCCCATATATATGCCCTTTTGCAAAACTTCGTCGCTTTTGTTTTAGAGCATTCGAGCTATGTTTCTCACACCGTTCACATCTCTGGGATCCAGAATCCATCGGTTACTCATTTAAGTTCAAACCCCCATGAGCTCCTTTTGGTGCCCCAAGCACAAGTACACATCACCTATCCACATTTCATTATCAAGAAACTGTTATATATCTTTTATTTTCAGATATGTTTCACGTTAGGTATTTGGCTTGAATGTGTAGGTCCTCATCAGTGGCCTACTTCTCACCATCAATTATGGGCTCCCTTTGGACCCTCCAGGTATATATTCCAAATTGGCATAAACTTTCACCCTCTTCTCATAGTTTCATTCTCCAATCATACCCCCTAACATTTATCCTTGGGATCCCCACACCCATCTTTGTGGTACCATCACCTCCATTGCATTCTATTACTCGCAACCAGTATCATTCTCACCTCCATGAGTTGTCCCAGATATAATTAACCCTTGGCCTATTGACACTCATGTTGTTTTATACATTAAGATCGGGAGTCCTGGTAGTGATATACCCTAGAGTAAGCACCACATCTTCCTCATCATCGTGATAAACTATCCCATTATGGACTCCCACATTATGTTCCTAGTTCCATTAGATGCACCTCTGCATCATCCTTTACCCTCCATTCCATTCATCACTCATTTCCCATCTGCAAGAGTACCTTCCATTCATCTACCTAGTACAGAAACTATCCAATGTGGCCCCCACCCTCCACCAGTCTTTACTTACGCCCTCATCAGCCAAGTCATACTTCACTAGGGCACCTGTTTATATACATGTACTTTCAACCCCATTATTTATTCATTTGGCACTTGTCTAAGGAATCCTTTAATTCCCACAAGTATAGTAGGTTTTGGTCATCACAACCGACAATGTTCTTTTTCCTTACTTGGCACACAACAACCCATGTTGCCCTTGGTTGGGGAATTTAACTTTCATCTCCACCTCTACAAGATATTTATACCTTGGCCAAAATTTTGGCCATTACAACCATCCATGTCCCAAAACACTCTATTTTGACCTATATTACATCGCCTTGCAGTCTCACTCGTTAAACTCAATTGTAACCCATATCTGGTCATCCCCCTGACACCGGATCATGTTTTGCAGTTGCTTCCATACATAAACACCCCCAACCAAAGGAATTTATTGAATTACATGTATTATAGACATCATTCATGATTATTAGACCATTCACCTCCACCACTACAGTTCCTGACACCATTTTGATCACTCGATCTCAAGAAGTTATTAGGTTCTTGCGGTCACGCCCCCTTCCCTGTCGAAATCAACACAAGGTTCCAGGAAGGTGGCAGTATCTTGGCTCTCATCCCACCATTAATGAGTAGTCTAATATGACATAGAACGAGTCCTCATTGTTTTTTGATGTCATTGACCTCAATAACATTCAAATCCAACAAGTTTCATGTTACGATGGGACTTACCATGATATCGTTATGTAATACCCCAAGGCCGAGCCCCTACTGAATTGTAATGATGTTTATAGGCTGGTGAGCCAAGTGTTTATAAGATAGTAGGATTATGTGTTTATTAGACCAGAGAGCCTAGATGTTGAAGGCCATGGAATCTAATTTTTGTATATGTAAATACTCACATCATTAATATAATTACATCACTACATGTAGACCGACCACGAAGAAACAATTATGGGGGACTAAGATCCACTGGGAAGGGAAAGGTAAGGGGGCTAAGAGGCTAGGAAAAAGGGGCTAATATTGAGGGCTTAACCCAAGGAAATATTATAATGTATTTTCTTAAAAAACTAAGGTTTGGGGAATAAATCCCTATTATCCTAAGTTCTTTTGGGGAGACAAATAAACTCCAAGTGGAGAGGAACGAGCTTCCAAGATATCCAAGTTTCAAACTTGGCACATGCAGATTTATGGATGGGGGGGGAGCATTCACACAACCATTTTTTTAGTTTTCTCCTTTGTTCACCTCTGCAACCTTTGAAATCAAAAAACCTATGAAGTTAACCCGTTTTTCCTATGAGGCACAACATGATTGCACCTCACCTTAGGCATATCACGCCCCTAGATGTTTTTTTGTAGATGCCCACATTTTCATCTGGACTAGTGTGGCTTTTTGTCATTAATAGAGCCTATACCTAATTTTGTTTCTATTATTAATCTCTTATCTTAGGAGCTAGATAGAAGAAGCAATTTGTCAGGCCTGTGGTTTTGAAGAGGAGGTTTGTTAGGCCTATGGATAGAAGAAGCAGGTTTTTAGGTATGTTAGGCCTATGGATAGAATAAGCAGGTTGTCAGGCCTATGAGCAACTCTCTCCAAGCGAGAGAGTTTGTTGGGGAAGTGATTTCTCCTGGAGGGAGTCCAACAGAAGCTATAGAGCTCTAATAATTCTTGATCCAACCTATTGTTGAAGCCATGGAAGGGAAGTGGAGTAGTCGATGGAATGTGGAACAATGAAGGTGTATATTCTCGGGGTGGGACATGCATGTGAGGAATGAGAGGTTGTGAGAGGTCGACGTAAGTAGGATCCTTGGAGGGAATCCTTCCTATTGCATTGCGCAACTTTCCATAGTCTCATCCTAGACTAGGATTCCCTTTCCAGCTCAGGGGTAACCCACTGTTGATAGATTGGAGCAGTGTGGTCTAAGGCTGGGAGGTTTGTGGAAGGTCTGCATATAGTTGGTGGATTTCTCAAAAATATAAGTACCATCTCTAGGATAATTATGCTATGTATTCTATACATGTCATGATATTTACAGTATTGTTTGTGTAAACTATTTTTAGAAGAATGTTGTGATTTTCACATTAATTGTGTATATATAGAATTTGTATTATTTGTTTAAGTTATATGTATGATGTTTTGAAAAGATCTTTGTATGTCATAGCCTGACAATTCTATGCCTCGGTATGGATAGCTTGTTTATCATAAGCAGAGTGAGAAGCTCATTTTTTATTTACTTCAAGTGACATTGTCCAAATGAAGGCTAGGGGTGTCACAAATTGGTTTCAAATACATTTTTAAGTGGAATGACCTGGACTGTAAGGCCAAGGATATCACAAATTGGTACTAGAGAAATTTTTAAGTGGAATGACCTGGCATATAAGGTCGAGGATGTCACAAATTGATATCAGAGCCTAGTTTTCAACATTGAGCCTGAATTGGGTCATATAAGTAGTTATGGAAGAAACATTTAAGAGGAATTGATGTACAAAGTGCTAGAGGGGCGCGGGTGGTAATGGAAATCTTAGGAGGTATGGAACTTCAAGAAAGTCTGTAGAGAAAAGAGACTGCAGTAACCATGGTTTTGAAACCACAAAAAATAATTTTGGGTTGTTGGATTTGTTTGGGAATGGATATACCCCTCACAACCATTGGATTTGGAGAAGGTGCACGTAGGTTAAGTACCCAAGTCCTTCAGACTTAGCCCCTCCGGCCGTTTTAAAACTACAACAGAGAAATTTTTTGAATCTGAGAGCTCTGAAGTCCTAGAGCCTTGAAGTTTCGGAGTCCAGAACCAATCTAGACCATCCATTTTTAGAGACATGTGTCTGAGGATTAAGAAATGATCGAGGTTTGACAGTTCGGTGTTCAGGAGGAACGTGGTGATCAAAAACAAAGTCCTTCGAAGTCCCCAAGTACCAGAGTGACATGGATGTGTTCGGAGGTTCAATATTCGAGAGTTATAATGTGTGCAAGAACATAATCTCATGAAGCCTGAAGTGTCAAAGTCCCAAAGCACTGGATGGGACATGGCATGATGGAATCACCCAGGGTGACATGGAATTCCAATAAGCATGCCATGTGTCATTCGGTTTTGTACTTTTCATAGGCTCTTAGAACCTAACGCGATCATACACGTGTCGCCCGACAGTGGGACCATGTGTCACCACCTGGATTGATAACAATAGAGCTAAGTGGACCTCGGTGGGTTCTGAAGTTCATAAGTTTGGCATTTGGAGGGAATGTTGGATGGAGTTGAAAATAACTCCAAATCCTAAAGCTCCAGAGCTCTGAAGATCCGAAGCTCTGAAGAAGTTATTGTTCAAGTTATTCGCCACTTCGACATTTGGTTGTTAGGAGGATGGGTGGAGTATTGCAACAAAAACCTCTGAAGCCTAAAGTGATGAAGCTCTAAAGTAGTGGAGCCTCGAAGCTCTAAGGGTGTATTATAATGGGTTCACCGGTTCGATAGTCCGAAGGTTTCACAATCTACAGAAGGAAAATCGTCAAAGCCTGGAGTGATGTGGTTTGTTGATGTCACCAGAGGTGATGTGGACACACCTGATGATTTCCATGTGTCACCTTGTTTTGTACTTTGACGGGCCCTTAACACCAGTTAAAACTTGACACATTTCACCCCTTGGATTGGGCCACATGTTCGCTTCTTGTGTTTCTCCATGTAGCAACTCTAGTGTGTAGTTGTTGCCTAGACTCCGGTAGTTTTTCAGTTCGAAGTTTAGAGGAAATGTGGTAAAAAGGTTATGAAGCCCTATGAAGCCCAAAGCTCCAGAGTGTCTGAGTGACATGACGTAATGAAGTCATCAAGGATGACATGGACCGGTTCACTGGTTTGGAATTCAGGAGAGCTATCGAGTTGTGCTATGAATTTATCTGAAGCATGAAGCTCTGAAGCACCAAAGCTTTGAAACCATGAAGGATCACCAGCCCAGTAATTCACCGATTCAGAGTTCAGGAGGATCACCAGGTAATGAGGTATAAACCTTTGAAGTCCTAATTTTTGAAGTCACGGAGGTGACGCAATATGCTGACGTTACCTAGGGTGACTTGGAAACATGGGAGATGTGCCACATGTCATCATTTTTCATGATTTTTTAGGGCCCTTCGTGCCCAATTAATATGTGACACATGTCATCCATTGGATGGAGCCACATGTCCACTCTGTAACTCTGCCATGTGGAAAATCGATAAGTGGAATATGAAGAGACTTTGGGAGTTCGTAAATCCGAGCATTTGGGGTAAAATAAATGTGGAAGTTGTAAGAACCTCCAAAGCCAACATCTCCAAAGCAACGGAGCCCCAAATCTCTGAGGATTTATTGTGCAAGAATTCGTCGGTTCTAAATTCAGAAGAAGGAAGGCATGAGGTAACAAGAGCTTTTGAAGCCTGAAGTTCTGGAGCCCCTGATCTATTAAGTCTCTGGATAAGTGCCTATATGATAGCACTGGGTCATATCCCATGTTCACACACATTCAGGGGCTGAATAAAAAGGGTTAGTACCCGAAGATATTTTTTTGAAAGCAGATAAGGGCTTAGAGAAGGAGCTCATGGGGTTTTTAATTTGTACAAACCTACACCCAACAAGGAAAAGGAGGCATATAAATATGAAGAGAGGATCCAACACAGATCTAAGATCCAATTCGACTCTAAGATGGAAGAATCCAAGTACATGGATTCCACCACGAAAGAAACAAAGTGTTCAAGTATCCATAACTTCCTACTCAAAACTCAGAATTGAGAATGGAAGCAGGAATTAGAAAGGTATTGAACAATAAAAGATAATTGTTCACCCAGAAATTGAATCTAAACAATCAATTTCTTAGGAAATCAACAGAAAAGAATTTTGATATATTAATGAATCAGAATGGCTCGTATTTTCATGAAATTATTAAGAACAACTAGCCTGACAAATTTCTGTTGGATGTAGACTTTTGCATAGTTAAAAACTGACATAAGATAACAGAGTGATCACAAAGTGTAGAGGAATGGATGATACAAAGATAGTCTACAGTCAAGAAGATGAAATCAGAGGGATGGATGTCTAGTTGGGTATTGAAGGAACCAACTCTAATGGACATGGAGGAGGAAGACATAAATCTGGCTGAGACTGTTAGAAAATTGTAGACAGATGTCGAGAGCCACAAGGATGATAATGAAAGGATTATGAAATCCAAAGAGTAGCAAGAAGACTTCAATATGAAGTTAATGAAAAGCCTGGACTAAATTGAAAATAAATTGGATAAGGAGAGTGGCTCCAACAAACTAGGAAGCCAGCAGACCCCTGAGGGAAAAGGAAGATCAAGGAGTGGTAGCAGACATCACCATCACTCCCAAGGAATTTCAACAAGAGAGAACACAACAACTCAATTCCATCCCCTGTCTGAAATCATAGGAGGTCTAGGGTGGATGAATTGAAAGGAGAAATGAACAAGATCAAACATCCTACCTTTGATGGAGAGCACAAGAAAGATGAAGATGTTGAGACATGGTTGTTGGGCATGAGAAAATATTTCCAGTTGCATAATTATTCTTCTCATGCACAGGGAAGAATTTCTATATAAAAACTGAGAGGAAAGGAATCTATGTGGTGGTATCATCTTGTGCAAGTGAAACACATCAAAGAGAAGAATGTGCCTTGGAAGGAATTCAAGAAGCATTTTGAGAAGAAATACTTAACTAAGAGGTATTATGACAAAAGATGAAAGAGTTATTTGAACTCAAACTTGGAAGCATGACCATTCATGAGTATGAAAGGATATTTTTAGAACTATTGAAGTATGTCTCTTTCATAAAGGATGAGACAATAAATATTCAGAGATGTTTGAGTGGGCTGCCACCTTTTATCAAGGACAAGATTCAATATGATGATCCCAAGACTTTGGAGGAAACCATAAGGAGAGACAAGTGCTTATACAATCATCATAAAGGAAAGCCTACTTTCCAAAGAGCTTGGGAAGACAAGAAGAAGTTTAAGAGGGAACAAAGGTAGAAGGGAAACAAACTACCATTTTTTAGAAACATTCCTCGAGGAAAACCATATTTTAGAGAGCATAGAATGGTTGAGGTAGGTGGGAAAAGGCCAAGGAAGACACCCATGTAATGTTGGGGTTGTAAAGGAGACCATAAGTTTAGATATTGTCCCCACAAAAGTGACAAAGTGAGAGTTTTCCACAGTGTATAACAAGAAAAAATAGTGGAGGACATGGGAAGAAGTGTTCCAAGGATCTATGCATCCCTGGACAACAAGCAAGTTGAGTTTTAATCACACATGATTGAATTGGAAGGTATGATCAATAACCATGCCTATAGACTCAGGAGCTAGTCATAGTTATAGAGATCCTAAGGTAGTGAAAATATTGCAATTTCTAAGAAGCAAGCATGGGAAATATTGGTTGGTACAACTGGCTACAGGAGCCAAGAGGAAATTTGTTGAGATGGTTAAATAATGTCGAGTGGACATGAATGGGTGAAGTACCAAGGCAGATTTGAACAACTTGCCCTTGGGTTCATATGACTATATAATTGGTATGGATTGGTTGGACCAACACCATGATGTCTTAGACTGTCATAACAAGGAATTTACTTGCCTGGATGAGGAAGGGAACCTAATAACAGTCCAAGGAATTCTGAGGATGGTTACTTTCCGAGAGATCTCAGCAATGCAACTGAAGAAGTGTTATATGAAGGGATTCCAAATAATTGCAGCTCATATGGAGGAAGAACCTAAGGATAAGATTCCAAATATTAAGGATCACGAAGTCCTCAAAGAGTTTGAGGATGTTTTTAAGAAGATACCGAGACTACCCCCGAAGAGAGATATTGATTTATCTATAAACTTAATTCCTAGAGCAGTTCCAGTATCAAAAAATCCTTACAAAATGAGTACACCAGAAATGAAGGAGCTGCAAATGCAGCTTGAGGAACTTTGGAATAAGGGTTATATATTCCCAAGCGTGTCACCTTGGGGTTCCCTAATTTTATTCATGAAGAAGAAAGAAGGGACATAGATGTTGTGCATCGAATTCATAAAATTGAACAAAGTGACTATAAAGAATAAGTATCCTTTTCCAAGGATCGGTGATCTCTTTGAACAGCTAAAGGATGCAAGGATACTTTCCAAGATTGATCTCAGGTCAAGATACCATCAAGTACAGATCAAATATGAAGACATCAGCAAGACTGCCTTCAGGAAAAGGTACAATCATTATGAGTTCACAATGGTGCCATTTGGGTTATCAAACACACCAGTTGTTTTCATGTGCTTAATGAATGGTGTTTTCCGGGATATTTAGACAATTTTGTCATTGTCTTTTTGGATGAAATCCTTGTATATTCCAATTCAGAGGAAGATAATGAGCATCACTTAAGTATGGTGTTACAAGTGTTAAGAGAACACCAATTGTATGCCAAATTGAACAAGTGGTCATTTTATCAAAATTGAATTCATTATTTGGGGCATATCATATTCGAAGAAGTGATAGCAATGGACCTTGAAAATGTTGAGGCCATTAAAGGGTGGAAAACACCTAAGAATGTGAAAAAATTCAGATCCTTCATGGGTCTAGCTGGTTACTACACAAGATTCATTGCAGGATTTTCGATGATTTATCACCCAATCACTTCCTTGCAAAGGAAGGGGGTGAAGTTTCAATGGACAATAAAATGTGAAAAGAGATTCCAACAATTGAAGCAGTTGTTAACCTGTGATCCAATTTTGAGGATAGTCGATCCGAATGAAGATTTTGTGGTTTTCATAGATGCATGCAAAGAAGGACTTGGTGGATTCCTCAGTTAGAACAGATATGTGGTATGTTTTGAATCCAGAAAATTGAAAGAGCATGAAAGACTCTATGCCACTCATGATTTGGATTTGGCAGCCATAGTGCATGCCTTGAAGAAGTGGATGCACTACCTCATTGGGAAGAGGTTTGAGTTGAGGATATACCATAATGGTCTAAAATATTTGTTTGATCAGCCAAATTTAAATGCTAGGAAGAGAAGATGGTTGAAATTCCTTTGTGAGTTTGACTTTGATACTAAGCACATCAAAGGAAAAGAGAACAAAGTGGTTGATGCACTCAATAGGAGAGTGCATGAATTGCATGCTACAACCATTAGCATGTTTCAAGATGATATTAAAGGAAGAATTTAAGAGGCTGCAAAAGTAGATTTGTAGTACATGGAGTTGGTAACAAAATTACAACAAGGAAAAATGCAACAAAAGGTTGAAGATTAGAAATTGGGAGATTATGGAATTCTCTTGTACATGAACATAATTTATGTGCCCAATTCTCATAAATTGAGGAGTACAATTTTGAATGAGATGCATAATGTACCTTACGTTGGACACCTGGGATATCAAAAAATAGTTGCAACAGTCAAGAGCCAATATTATTGTCTAGGAATGAAGAAGGATATTGTTGAGTACATTGCTAAATGTTTGGAGTGTCAAAAGGTCAAGGCCGAGCATAGACACCCAGCTAGGTTGTTGCAACCATTTCCCATTCCTGAGTGGAAGTGGGAAGTGGTGACAATGGATTTCATCACCAAATTTCCCAAAACAAGAAAGCATCATGATGTTATCATGGTGGTGGTGGACAACCTTACTAAAGCTACCCATTTCATTATTATGAAGGTTACTCACAAGAAAACGAATGTTGTTGATATTTATATGAGGGAAGTAGAAAAATTGCATGGCATACCTATGAAATTTGTTTTTACAGAGACCCAAAGTTTACCTGAAAGTTCTGGAGGGGATTATTCAAAGGGTTCGAAGCAAATATGAACTTCAGCACAACTTATCATCCCTAGTCTGATAGGAAAAAAAAAGAGTGAACCAAGTGATAGAGGATATGATAAGGATGTACATTATGAACAAACCATATAAATGGAAAGATTATCTACACTTGGTATAATTTTCCTACAACAATGGGTAGCAAGCATCATTGAAGATGAGCCCATTTGAGGCACTTTATGGAAGAAAGTGCAATACACCAATAAGTTGGGACAACCCAGCTGATAAAGCAGTGATTGGGCCAGAGTTTCTCAGGGAAATGGAAAAGAAAATGATGAAAAAAAAATAAAAATTAATGGCTGCCCAAGACAGGAAGAAAAAATATGCTGACAAGCGCAAAACTCACAGGGAATTTAAAGTGTGTGATCATGTTTTCTTGAAGGTGAAGGCCAACAAAAGTTCCCTAAATTTGGGAAACTGTTCCAAGTTGGCAGCCAGATATTGTGGGTCATTTGAAATCCTAGAGACGATTGGACTAGTAGCTTACATGCTTAAATTACCTGCATCTATGATTATTCATAATGTATTCCATGTATCATTGCTCAAGAAATATATATTTGATGTTAATCTTGTTATTGATTGGAATGTGATTCAGGTGGAGCAAGGAAGCTCTTTTCAAGTGCATCTGATACACATTATGGACTGGAAAATCAAATAGCTCTTGAATCGATCCATAGGGGTTGTGAAGGTCCAATGGACCTGATACAGTCCTGAGGACGCAACATGGGAGAATGAAGATGCTATGTGGGAAAAATACCCGCATATTTTTTAAGATTTTGGAAATCTTGTTGATATCATGTAAGTAAGATGCACTGAGGACAGTGCATAAATAAGGGGAGGGGATTGTAATACCCCAAGGCCGAGCCCCTGCTGAATTTTAATGATGTTTATAGGCTGGCGAGCCAAGTGTTTATAATTTGGGAGGATTATGTGTTTATTAGGCCAGAGAACCTAAATGTTGAAGGCCAGGGAACCTGATTTTTGTATATGTAAATACTCACATCATTAATATAATTACATCATTGTGTGTAGATCGACCACGAAGAAATATTTATGGGGGACTAACCTCCACTGGGAAGGGAAAGGGAAGGGGGATAAGAGCTAGGAAAAAAATGGTTGATCTTGAGGGCTTAACCCAAGGAAATATTATAATGTATTTTCTTAAAAACCTGATGTTTGGGGAATAAATCCCTATTATTCTAAGAACATTTAGGGAAAGGAATGAGCTACAAGTGGAGAGGAACGAGATTCCAAGAGATCCAAGTGTCAACCTAGGTGCATGCATATTTATGGAGGGAGGGGGAGAATTCATGCAACCATTTTTTTATTTTCCTCCTTCGTTGACCTCTGCAACCTCTGAAACTGGAAAACCCATGAATTTAACCTATTTTTCTTGTGAGGCACAACATGATTGCATTGTAACTGATCCATATCGCACCCCTAGCTATTTTTTTGTAGATTCCCATGTTTTCCTCTGGATTGGTGTGGCTTGTTATCATTACCAGAGCCCATACCTGATTTTGTTGTTGTTGTTAATCGCTTGTCTTAGGAGATGGACATAAGAAGCAAGTTGTCAGGCATGTGGTTTTGAAGAGGATGGTTTTCAAGATCGTGGATAGAAGAAGTAGGTTCTTAGGCCTATGAGAAACTCTCTCCACACGAGAGAGTTTGTTGGGGAAGTGATTTCTCCTTAAGGGAGTCCAACAACAGCTACATAGCTCTAAGAATTCATGATTCAGCCTGTTTCTGAAGCCTTGGAAGGGAAGTGAAGTAGCTGATGGAATGTGGAGCAATAAAGGTGTATATTCCTGTGGTGGGACATGCATGTGGGGAATGAGAGATTGTGAGTGGTGGGCGTAAGTAGTCTTCTTGGACGAAATCCTTCATGTTGCATTGTGCAACTTTCCATAGTCTCAGCCTAGCCTAGGACTCCCTTTACTCTGGGTGGAGTTTAGTCCCAGCTCGGGGGTGACTCACTGGTGATAGCTTGGAGCAACATGGTCTAAGGATGGGAGGTTCATGGAAGGTATGCACGCAGTTGGTGGATTTCTTAAAAATATAAGTACCATCTCTATGATACTTTATGTTTTGTATTCAGTACATGTCATGATATTTATAGTATTGTTTGTGTAAATTGTTTTTAGAAGAATGTTGTGATTTTCGCATTAATTGTGTATATATAGAATGCATATTATATTTTTAAGTTATATGCATGATGTCCCACAAAGAACTCTGTATGTCATAGCCGAACAGGTCTATGCCTAGGTATGGATAGTTTTTTTATCATAAGCAGAGTGATAAGTTTGTTTTGTATTTACTTCAAGTGTCATTGCCTAGCTAAAGGCTGGGGGTGTTACAAATTGGTATCAAATAATTTTTTAAGTGGAATGACCTGGAATGTAAGGTAGAGGATGTCACAAATTGGTATCAGAGTAATTTTTAAGTGGAATGACTCAGCATGTAACACTAGGGATGTCACAAATTGGTATTAGAGCATTTTTTAAATGGAATGACCTGACATGTAAGGTCGAGGATGTCACAAATTTCTATGAGAGAAGTTTTTAAGTGGAATGACCTGACATGTAAGGCCAGAGATGTCACACGTTGCATCTTTCATTGGCAGCTAAAGACCTCTAAATTTGATAGGCCATCAATGCCTAGAAATTGTTCATACCTCGATTCAGATCCAGTTCAGTCATCAAAATCGTCATCTATTTTTTTTACGCCCCTAAGGATCATGCAAATATCTACTTTGTCAATAGTTTCAGTTACTATTATACCTTTATGGTTTCATGACACAAACATGGGGAATTCCCACTTCATTTGTACAAAATTTTATGTTCTGGAGAATACCTTATACATATATTTCTTTCCCCTCTCCCTCCAAAGGATTTCTCTCACCATTCCTCACTACAAGGTTCTCTCACGCTTCTATACAATGATGCCATCAAAAAATGAAACGATGATGTGTTTCAGTTGTACTATGCTCCTAACCTCACACATCAAGGGGAATCTGTTATTACCGAAAAATCTCTCACCACAAACACAAACAATAGATGAAGAAACAATCAACACAAGAACAACATACTATCAATAATTATGGAAGGATTACACTCAGTTTGGTAAGATAAGAACAAAACTATACAAAAGTGGTTCCAAAATTCTACGCGTGTTCAACACTTTAAGCTCAGCGTGGGATAACATGGCATACAACATACACAGTGAGGAGACTACATGACTAACAGACGAAAAACCTGCGTGGATGTGGAAGCGGTGCATTGATGATTTTGGTCGAGCCTCAACCACTTCTGGGATGGAGTGGATCTCCCCCATACCCAAAATTTCCCACAAACTCCGCCTTGGGATCATTGAAAGGGATGGGAGGTACCTCCAAAGGCCTCCCATTCACATTTGAAACTAGTTTGGAAAAGCTTGTCATCCTCCTATAAATAAAGGGCCATTGTATGAAAAAAAATAAGAAGCAATTTGAGTATTGTTATGTTGTTCAATTCATCTTTGAGAAGACATCTTTCTCTTAGAACTCTCTGAGCATTCATAGCAAGAGTTGCACCTCTCTCCTCTTGAGAAGTTCAACCATCAATTCTTTCATTTTCATTTTTAGCCATTGTTAGAAGACAAAAAGATTTGTATTTGGGGACTCAAGAGTCTTCCCAAGGAGAAAGAGCGGACTCATAAGTTCCCATATTTCTCCGAGGTGTTATCAATTCAAAGACTAGTCTCATTTGATAGTTATTCCTTGTGTCTCTTTCTTGAATAAATTTTAGTTGTTACATGCTTAGTTTAGTTTTATTCCTTTGTTGTTTACTTCTTGTTCTCTACTTAGTTAAGCCACTAATCAACTAACACATTGTTGTGTTGTCTTGCTATCCTAACTAGATAGTTAAGAGACCTCTTTTTTCTTACCCAAGTGACAAAAAGAACCCAACATCCTCTAATATAAGAAGAGTGGAATGGAATATCTACCTAAAAGAGTCTCTTCCTCATTATTCAACCCAAGATATTATTTAAGGACATGATCTTTGAATATGGGTAGAACTAGCTCCTCTACACACACTAACCTTAAAGAGATCCCTTAGCCACGGGTCATGGTCCTTCTACCTTCCCCTCCATTTTTCATGGTTATAACTAGGGAAAGGCCTGTATTTCCAAAACAACTCAAGAAATATCTTATAGGAAGTCCATATATGGAATATCAATACCTTGAAGGACTAGAGAAAATCAATCCACTTTGGACTTGTACCTCTCACTTGTAGAAATTATAGAAAAATCCATAGAAATAGGACAAATACTTTGGGATCTTGATCTCTAAAGGAATGAACTCATGAATGGAATTATTGGTAGAACCCTAAGTATTCCCATGCAATGAAATAAATATTGGCTCAAAATTTAGAGAAACAGATGCTTCCCCCTGTTAGAATATAGAAGATGGTGTGCTCATTTTACCATTGATGATACCTTCGTCACCCAAACATAGGTCGAAGCCTCCCTCCGAGCACCTTAACCTTGACTGATAATTCCTCCAGAAGCAAACCCTAGGCTATATAGCCAAACAGAGGGTAGTTCACCTCTCTCCAAGGAGAGCGCAACACAAAAGACTGATAAGATAGTCCCAAACCCTAGCCAAGAGATATTCAAGCCAATACTGAAAACTTGTTGCTGCTGCAGCTGCACTAGCATCTCTCCTCCAAACCTACGCACAAGACTGCAACTGCAGTGCACACCAAACTGGGAAATGCAATTCTGAGATGTTGTCAAATGAGAACTGGCACCCTGTATTTATACTGGTTCTACCAGATTTGTTGGGGAAGACTTCTCCTTCTAGATAAGTGTCTATTCAGTATATTATTATTATTTCTGCCCAACTTCTTCTCTTGGAGGATAATAACCTAATATAAATTATCTTCTTGAGCCGACAAGGCTTATAGGGTTATTAGCCAACTCATTAGGGTTTCTCTTGCTTCCCAAAGTATTCTATTCTCATCAGGTTCACACGTGGAGGTAAATACCTCCCGCGGCTACCATAATATTAACACTCCCTCCTAGCTAGAGAGGTATTTACAGGTAATGGACTTGAGCACAAAACATACCATTTAGCCGATAGCAAGGGAAGCCAGAGAAACCCTAATGAGATACTAAATCTCTTCTCTTCTGCTCTCTACTCATAGATTCTCTATTCTATCCACCTCACTTACACAAAATGAGATACTAAATCTCTTTTACCTGAGGGGGCTCTTAGAGCGCTTCCCTCCATTCTACCTACCCTATTCAATTGCATTGAATGGGATGTCTAGTCCACATCCGGATCTAGATCACAGCCTTACAAACATTAAAGGACGATCTTATCCTATGCCTGCACAAAGGCACGGCTTCAAAACTCACCAGCTTAAACATTAAATTAAAATCAATTACAAATTAAAATATGAGGGTTGCACCTCTCTTCAGCATTGAATGCGTGCACTCAACGTGGCTGGCTGGTTAGCTGGCTGACGTGGAGAGATGCTCCTGCATCATACTCCTCAACTGCAAAATTCATGAGCTCCTGCTCATGAGCTTCCCATCTCAGTTGTGGGAATCCTCCTGGATCCCAAATCATCCTCTGGAGTTGTTCATCTGCTCCATCCTGCTGCTGCTGCTGCTTCTGCGTTGTTGTTGTTGTTGCTTCCTTCATTTTGCTCAACTTCTCCTCGCTGGCAGTCTCTACTGACCTCAATATCCATCCTTTTGATGTCTTCTATCACTACATCCAGCTGCTCCAGTGGCTGGTCCTGTTTTTGCAGTCTCCCCAGCTGCAAAATTTTTCTGCAATTGGGTAGATCATCATGATCTCCCATGCCATCCTCTTCATCTTCATCTATGGCCTCAAGTTGCCACTCTGCTGCAGACTTATGTTCTGCAGTCTCCCTTTGACTGACTGGATGTTCAGTCACCTTCTCTGACAGCTCAACTTCTGTCAGTTCTCTTGCTGGCTCTGGATTGTTCAACCAATCCTCCAGCATTTCTAGCTCCATCTCCCATGGAGTGATAAATCTGCCTGCTTTCTCTTTGGCTTCCTTTGCTGCTAGCTTCAGTACTGTAGCTTCTTTCTTTTCATCTCCCTGACCAAAATCATTGAGCCATTCCTCAAAATGCTCATTCTCCTCTCCTTATTTTTGGGCAGCTTCAGATATCTTCTCCAATTCCTCTTTCCTGACAGTCACAGTTGATTGTTCTTTTGTTGTTGCTGCACCTTCAACATAGATTTCTGCCTCCTCTTGGGCAAGTGGTAGGAATATCTTGATTCCCCCAATCATCATAAGGCTCCTCAAATCCTCCTCTTTTGTCAGCTACACCTACTGATCTAAATCCATCTCTAAATTTATGAGACCCTCTGATAGTCTCATCTGCTCCGTCAGCTCCTCAGGATGATCAAAACTCACCTACTCATCCCTACCCACCTGGAAATATGGGATGTCTCTACTACCCTTATGGCAGTCCATGGAATCAACTAATTCCATCTCTGTTTCCTTGCCCACCTGGCAAACTGGAAACCTTTCGCTGCCCTCCTGGCAGTTTGTGAGATCCCGCAACGACCTCATTTCATTGCCCAGCTGGCAATGCAAAATTTCTTGGCCCTCCTCATGACAGTCCCTGAGATCTTCAGTTGATCTCAACTCCTTGCCCACTTGGAAAACTGGAATTTCTTCTTTTTCCTCCTGGCAGTTCTTGAGATCCCCAGCTGATCCCAATTCACTCTCTTCACCAAGAATGTCCCCACTCTCTAGTTTGCATATCTGAACCATTTCTTTAGGTCCGTCGAGGTTTTCAGTATACCTCAACCACCCTCTTAGCAACATTCGTTGTCTTATGACCATCAACTCCTTGACTGGCCATTTTACCTTTGCCTTCTTCATGGGCCATTCATATACCCATCTCGGCTTTGCTTTCTGCTGCATCCGCAGTTCAAGATTTTCTATGTTTTCCCTTATTTCAATGAGCTCTTTATCCATTTCCGTAATCTTTTCTTCTTTGCTCTTCCTCCCAGCATGCCTATGGTCTTCAGTAACCATGGTGTTGTCTCTGTCTGCTCTCCTAGCAAACCTGCCACTGTCACTCCGCACTAAGAGTGTTTCCAGCTTCATCCTCTACAGTCCTCCTGACTGCCTATGGACTGCTGCCTACCTGCAAACAAATCCTTACAGAGTCTCCAGTGCTCTGTCTTCCTTTACCACCTCGCTTCACCTAAATATACAAGTGAAGTTCCCGCTCTGATACCACTTGATGTGTATCAGAGTGCTTTCCTCCTCTGGCTTCCCTTGCCTATCATATTATTATTATTAGGGATTATTAGTTCATGTTGAAAAAATATTGAGACATTCAGATTATATAGAAATAATTATTCAAATTTAAGAAATTAACAATTTCTCATTAGATTTCGCATAAATATCTCAAAAATAGGTTAAAGGAGGAGCCAAAACTTAGAACTACTGTGAAAGTATTATTTTGTTTAGGGTTTATCATAGTTTTAAATTTTATTAAAATGTTTAAAGTTTATAGGTTTTCCATATTGATAGGGTGGAGGGTGGCACAATATTAAAGTAAATGTTATCATCTTATCGTAGGGAGGAGACCCTCAGTGAATGGATGGCCTCAGTGGATGGTGGATGGCCTCAGTGGATGGATGGAGGGAGGAGACCCTTTCTGACCCATACCCCTTGAACGGGCCTTGCATGACCCTTGCAGGCCCCCCATCCCCCTGGCTTTGCCACGTTATCATGCCACCATCCCCTTGCCCGGCCCCTTTGGAGCTCCTTTGGGGCCCAATTGCCCTTCCCTTCCCTTGGCAAAACATTCTTTGATATGCAAAGCGCCTCTGTGCTCCTCTTCTCCGAGGAGAGAACCTTTCTCGTCTCCTTTGGGGCCTCTCTATTGTATTTTTTTTTATCCTAGAGGGTTCACAGTATTATCTTGTTTAGGGCTTATCATCGTTTTGAATTTTATAAGATAGAGGGTTCACAGTATTATCTTGTTTAGGGCTTATCATCGTTTTGAATTTTATAAGATGTTGGAAGTTTATAGGGTTTCCATGTTGATAGGTGTTCGGTTCAAACCTCTAGACGAACCCTAGTTGTCTTTGGATTGGCTTGACCCTGCCACAGACATTCTGCCGCAACACTAACAGGCCGCTGGCCGTCCTCATAGCAAGGAATAAGATGGTGTCTCACATCGTCCAGAAGACGATACGGAGACAAGGTACGAGAATAAAAAAACAAAACAGGATAGGGTTTATGAGTGTCGACGCGATGTTCACTTTTCCTGATACAGCGAACCGACTCACGCGTATCCTGTTCTTTCAGACAAAATCCGCGTGACTGACACGCACGATGGGGATGGTCGAGTAAAACAAAATGTAAAAACCTAAAATAGGAAACAGCTCGGCTTCTGCGTAGCTCTTTTCAAATACCTACTCGATATGATATAATCTGGACTGCAGTAGGCCAATCTTCGTGCTGCCCCGAGTTCAGTCCACTTCGTTGTTTTCGAAGTTCATTATTATCCATCTTACCTCATAAAGGACAACAAATGACGTGTAGGTCTTATGGATTCCACCGTCTCAATTTGCAGTACTCCCTCGACAACTACTGTTAATTTGTCTATTTCTTTGGTTTATGATCAGGCTTCTGACTATTGGCCGCTGCAAGAATCAGCCCAACTCTGTGGAAAATCGAGTTCAACCAATGATCATATTTTTAGAATCTATCAGCTTGGAGTTTTTTGAGTCCCGGATCCACTTAATTTTTCCCACTTTTGTTGTCCTCTCTGGTCCAATCGAGAAACGAATATAGGGTGATCGCAGGCAATTATTTGGTCTGAAACGCCACCGCGACAAATTTTTCTCATTGTCATCGTCAAGGATGTAATCTGATTTGTTTTTTTTTGTACATTTCTGTGTCTCCTGATTGGATGGACTAATCACTAAATACTTAGATCCAGGCCAGGATGAATTGCTCTTCTGATTCACATCACAGTCAGTGTTACTGAGCCTGCAGAAATATAATCTGATTTGTTTTTTAAAAAATTTCTGTCTCCTGATCGGACGCCGATAAAAATGGACTAATAACTAAATATCTTTAGATTCAGGCCAGCATGAATAGCTCTTCTGATTCACGTCACAGTCCTTGTTACTGAGCATGCAGAAATATAATCTGATTTCTTCTTTTGTACATTTATCTATCTCCTGATTGGACGCCCACAAAAGATGGACTAATCAATAAATATCTTTGGATTCAGGCCAGCATGAATCGCTCTACTGATTCACATCACAGTCATTGGTGCTGAGCATGCAGAACTATCGATATAGCAGAGTCGCGTATGAAAGTGAAATGCTTCGAGAGACGATAAACACGACTATGTAATGCCATGGGAGTCAATTTTTTCTACTCAAGAGGTTGTTTGATAATGGAAAATCGCGATTTTATTAATAATTAATATTGTAAAGGGATTTATAAACCCATTCTCTGTGAAACAACAATACTGCAATTTCAGAATTCTAAAGATCATTCAAAAATCTTGCCAAAATTATAATAATATTCCCCTTATATTATAAATGGATTTATAAACCCATTCTCAATATTGCAAATTCAAATTCTAACCATCCTTCCAAAATATCACGAATATTGCAATATCGGATTTTTAATCATCCTTAAAAAAAAAAAGTAATAATCTGGCCGAGATTATAATAACTAATAAAATTTACTCTAAACTAAAAATCCATTTATTTTCAAAACAAAATTTGAAAATTATTTGCTATTTTATATATTTTAGAATTTTTTTAATACATGTTAATATGAATACCCAACATCGATAGATTGTGCCCAAAGGGGTTGGATCCAATGGTGGAAAGCGAGGAGTTTTTCACCGTTGGGCAAGGTTCAATTCTCGTGAGGGTGTGGTTGCACACATAAGTGGATCAAAGTCCACCCCCATGTCCTTCAAATTTTTATGCCCAAAGGGGTTGGATCCAATGGTGGAAAGCGATGAGTTTTTCACCGTTGGGCAAGGTTCAATTCTCCTGAGGGCATGGTGGAAAGCGATGAGTTTTTCACCGTTGGGCAAGGTTCAATTCTCCTGAGGGCATGGTGGAAAGCGATGAGTTTTTCACCGTTGGGCAAGGTTCAATTCTCCTGAGGGCATGGTGGAAAGCGATGAGTTTTTCACCGTTGGGCAAGGTTCAATTCTCCTGAGGGGGCAAGGTTCAATTCTCCTGAGGGCATGGTGGAAAGCGATGAGTTTTTCACCGTTGGGCAAGGTTCAATTCTCCTGAGGGCTTTACCTGGAGCCATGGGAACACCTTGAGGTAGTGGTCGAACGTGTGGTTGCACCCAGAGATACTATAATAAATGGTATCGTGACCCGTGCACACATAAGTGGATCAAAGCCCACCCCCATGTCATTCAACTTTTTTTTAGTCCCCAAGGTGTAGGACAGTCGGTGACAGAGTGTGTTGTTAAGCCACTCCGTGTTGTTAAAGTCACGGGTTCGAAACCTGCGGGGACAAAAAATCCAACCATGTTAAGGGTTGGTGTGGCTCAGGCCGGGTGCGATCCCCGGGTGATTTTGACGGCTTAGATGCCCCTGAATCGCGGTTTCTCAAGCCACAGGTTAATCGCATAGCCAACAGGTCCCACACAAATTAACAAACAAAAAAACATGGATAAATGGCAGCCTATTATTAGGTGCATTTTGGTAATAGCTATTATTAGGTGCATTTTGGTAATAGCTAAAGTTTTTGAAATGATTTTTATTATTTAATTTTTTTAAATAAAAAAAATATTTTTTTAATTATTACAATTTTATATTATGATTTTCCTATTTTCTACTATATATGAGTGACATGATTTAATATTTCTGGTGGTGATGTATTGCTTTTAGATATTTGTGAGTATAAAAATTAATTTTAATTAATTTTAAAGACAAAATTTCAAATATTGCACAGTCTCCACCTTCTATGCATGTGAGTCGTCACCTTCCTGCATGAGAGAACTTCATCAACACCTTCCAATTATGCAGGAATGTCATCAATGGAGGAAGCCTTCATGGATTTCAAATCTGAAGAGGGTGCATCACTTAATCAAGGTCGCCCCAGACACAGCCGCCCCAGGCGCCGCCGCCAAGGGCGCATAATGGAAGAAGAGGAGATGTTGGAGAGAGCCGAACAACTTCAGAATACTTGCAACTTCTACAAGTCCTCCCACCGGTGCAATATTCAATTCCACAGTCAGGATTGCTAATACGCTGTCAACCTTAATTCGTTTCCCAGAAGATACGTCAAGGTGAAAATCGCTAATACTGGAATGGTTGTAAGTATATCTCTATCTCACCTTAGATATAAATTGATGTTATAAATTCAAATACACTATGAAGGAAAACACACTAACGTTACCAATTATTGACGAATTCGAGGTGTTTTCTTGGCTAAAGGGCCTTTCTAAGTTATCAAGGAAACGCTCTGCACAATGCTTAATATCCAAGTTAATATATATATATATATATATATATATTCTAACGACAGTGCTATTTATAAAGTATGATGCAAGAATCAATGGCAAGCAAGAATTGAATTGAGAGTATTACCTTGCCCCAGACAAGTGATAGTTTCTATTGAATGTAAAGGGACGTAATCTATGTAAATAGTTTCTATTGAATGTAAAGGGATGTAATCTATGATTTACAGTAGTCTAGAGTTAAAATCATGGAAATTAAAATATTTTTGTTGGTAATATTAATATTGCAATTTTTCTATTAATTATAGCTTGTTGGTGGATATCCATGACAAAAGTTGGTACATCTATATAGAAAAGAAGAAGATGAGCTAAAATGATTCAAAGGAGGAGATGAGCTTAAAAGATTGGTTTGGTCTTACTATCTAGCAAAGCAGAAGATGAGCTAAAATGATTCAAAGGAGGATATGAGCTTAAAAGATTGGTTTGGCTTGGTCTTACTAGCAAACAAGAAAAGCAGAGCTAGCTTGAAGGTCAGGTTACTAGGTTATCACTTACAAGCAAGTCAACGAGCAAAGAGAGCCATAAGGTTAGCATGCACTTTCAACATGATTATATAAGTGAGTTTCACTTTGATTATATTGGAAACTCTATGGCTTGGTATATTAGAAACCAATTAATTGTGTTGTTCATGTGTAAAATCAACTAGGAGTAGCTCAGTAATAATATTTCCCTTATCTTTGAATAAGTGATTGCCATAAGCAAAAGATGGAATACAAAAGTTTGCATACCTCTACAACCACCTTTTTATTGAACAAAAAAGAACATCCAACTCTTCTAATTCGCTCTCCATAATCATACCCAACTTGCAATACTTCTCGTGGACCTTCTTTAACTCCTTTGGGCTAATAATGTTGTAAATCTCATAGAGTAGTTCCTTGGACTGCAAAAACCAAGCATTCCATTAATACATACATGCAATGAAAATCTTTTTATTCATTCATTTATGAAGGTGTTAATCTATGTTGAGATACGATCATTTTCAATGCAGGCAATAAGTCGATAAAATTTCATTTATTTGCCCACAGCCTGTTGGTGTTGAAATAACAAAGTGAAGGTAGAGCCCCGATGCCGACAGATTAGTCCACTGCTTCTCGCATGGAGACATTGTTAAGAAAAAAACTAAAATAAAATAAAGACTATCTGGATATTTTAAAAACCTAATATAAATAAGACAATCTGGCCTCAATGTGGTTTTCATTCTGTCACTTGAGGCAAATTGTGTCTTTGAATTGCACTTGGCCTCCCTTCATGGCGGAGTCGAACCCAAATCCAAGTAACGTCAAAGTATTCTCTAACCCTAGCCACCATGAGCATGAGCTCTGCCTATTGGCAGACTTGCAAAATTACACATGCAACGTATGCAAAGAATTTGGAGCGAAAATCAGTTACAAGTGCTCATCATCATCATGCTGTGATTTCACTCTATAATGAACTCCCATTTCTCAATGACACAATCTTTAAATTTCGTTCCAAAACGCGTATGAGGCATCATTGTGATGCCTGCCCAGATGTGAAGAATGGTTTTTCCTTCGAAACTGAAAGCAATTGGATTCATTCATTATTTATGGTGCTCCCTAAAACAATCGACTTCAATGGGCACGCAAATCAAAAATTAAAATTGGTGATCGATGATTTAAATGGGAAAGCATACACTTGTAGTTCCTATGATAATCAGATCGATTACGGTGGTTGGAGAGATATCAGTGCAAGGAGGTGGCCTGTAAGGTTTACCTGGATCTAAGTTGTGCTTAAATAGACATTTTTGGACTTAAAAAAAATGGAACTGAGATAATTGTACCAGAGAGAAAATAGGAAAATTCAAAACTAGGAGGAATGTTGATGGTAAAGAAGGAAGAAGCACTCGTGGCCAGCAACTAACGTCTCCTCAAGCCAGGTATTATGGTTCAAGGTCATTCAACCACACAACCTTCCCTCCGCTAACTCAACCCATGGAACCCTAAACTCTCACAGTTGGATCAAAGCACAGACCACTGTATAAAATCAATTTTGAGAAGACTGACATTGCTAGACAGGACAAGTGGCATATGGATTTAAAATAGATGTAACTATCTTATACTACAGGCTTGTGATATAAGTACCCTTGTAAAATTATCGTGCAACGAGGCAAGGCATGCGAAACATGGTAGAAGTTTCCACGTTTACTTACATGCATGTTTATTTGTGTCTTTATGGCAAATTTCTATGAATGCGACAATTATTCATTTAAATAATCATGGATAGTAGGCACCATATTATTATTATTCTATGATATTATTCTACTATTCAAGTTATAAATGCAATCCAGAAGACTTAGCCTTCTACATTCATTGTTTCTTTCACACAAATTTAATAAAAAAATTAACAGTGGGTAGAATTCCTTTCACTAAAATTTACAACTATGAGTCAAATTCACTAAAGCAAAGATTGACCCCGAATCTATGGTTTTGTTAAAGAGTTGTCATATGTTATTTTTGGCTATTGATGGGAAATATATGATACATGATTAACTTTGTTATTGTTTTTATTTTTAATTGAATTTTACTCCTTCTAGATTATAATATTTTTACTTTTAATTGAATTTTACTTCTTCGTTCGCAATCCTGCCTCCTTTTCTCGTTCAAGATTCTTTTTTCAAAACTGTAACAGTTTCTAGGTGAACAATCAATATAATATAATAAAACGAGAAAGAAAACCATATTCATTGAAGAGATGGAACATTATTCATTAAAGAGATGCACTAGAGATAACGAGTATTGTACTCATCACAGTCAGCAAGTAAGCTAGACCTGGAATACAGGCTACCTCTGGAAATAAGTAATTCAAATTTTTCAATGAGGCAAGGACTAGCTGCATTGCAGCTATTTCCCTTGTTACATATGTTATCCCTTGTATTTGGTGTTCAATGACTTCATTGTGAGGAAGATTATAAGAATGTTCAATGACTTCATTGTGAGGAAAATTATAAGAATTACATTTATGTCAAGTTGCACATGATTATCAAATATAATTATGGTGCTCAGTGACTTCATTGTGGGGAAAATTATAAGAATTACATTTATGTCAAGTTGCAAATGATTATTAAGTATAACTATGAGAATTATATTTTAGGTCAAGTTGTATATAACTAATTATATTTTATCTTAAGTCGTAAATAATTATCAAGTCATATTGTACATAACTATTAAGTACCAAGTAAGTTACAATGTCCAATTACATTATGAGATTGACATTTTAAGTCAAGTTCCATGCAAGTACCTAGTACAATTATAAGAATTATATCTTATCTTAGGTTGCAAATAACTATGAAGTCAAGTTGCACATAACTGTCAAAGTATGATGCAGGAGCATCTCAAGCGAGCCAGCATGGAGACAACGGACAGCTGGAAGAGTGCCCAACACGAATTTTGAAATTGTCTTAAAGTATTAATGAAGCCATTAAGAAGGAGCGCCTTTGTATAATGTAAACGGACCTTGAGCAATTCGCTCTCATCCTTAGTAGATAGAGGGTATTTATGATAGTAAATACAGGTAGATAGAATTTAATTCTAGATTGGACATTTTTAGAGCGCAAGAGGGAAACGGGATATAGACACCCTCATTGTGTATTGTAACATTAGCATGAAGAAGAGCATAGAGGAGAAGCAGAGAGCTGTGTAGAAGACTCCATGTACAAAAATTCTGAATTAATGCAAAGAAAGTTGTGATTTAGGCTCATGGTGTTCATATATTCTCTGTGTATGCATCTTTGAATGTTATGCTCACAATTGCTTTACTCTTTCTGTCATGCAATTGCTTTTATGCTATGTATGAATGATTTCTTGTTGAATGTTTGAAATCTGAGAGAGAGAAAGAGTAAGGGAAATTAGTTTCAATTGTTTCTCTATCTGAGCAAGAGTTCCTGCAAGGAGTGCAGTCGAATTGTCCGCAAGGAGTGTGTCGACAAGGTGTTCAGAGGGTTGTCTCTAAAAGCTCAGGAGAGAAAGCTTTTGTTCTTATTTCCAAGAAGTGCAGTCAGGCACAGGAGCCGTGCAAGGAGTGCGTAGGCCGAGTGAAGCCTCAGGGTTGCGAACCTGAGTGGAGTATTGAGAGACTACTGCTACAGGTGTGCGCAGATTCGAAGGATTTCAACACTTGGAAGTGTTTGAAAGTTGCCGCAAGGAGTGCGTGCAAGTGTTTTTCTAAAAGACGCAGAGTCGTGGAAAGTTCAGAAGGATCTGAAGCCTCCAAAGGCATTGGAGGAAGGCAAAGAGACCAAGTCTTGAAAGTTTGAAAGAAGACGTAGCGACATCGGACCGAAGGGGGACAGATTCTCAGAGGGAAACGGACGGTCAAAATTCTCAGTGGAGAATTCGCGAAGTCCCGTGAGTCGTTAGATCTCACGGAGAAGCAGGGAAGTTATAACGAGTGTTGTGGAAGGTTCTAAACTCAGGAGGAGTAGGACCGTAGGTCCAAGCCACAAGGGCTACTGGATTTACACGTGGATACTTGTATCGGGTTTTCGTGGGTGGAAGTCCCGCAAACCTTGCAACGGGAATCGTGATATCCCGAACCGCGAAGTCCCGAAGACTAAAGGGATTTTGTGGGCCACAGAGGAGTCAGCGAAGAGGACAGGTGGTGTACCATTGACACAGAGTCAAACTCCATTGACCGTTTCGGAGTTTCGTGTAGTGAAGTTCTGAATTCATTGCATTAGGAATCGCGATAACCATCAGCTACAGATTCCCATTGCCGAGGATGGATGATCTGATGGATTTCTTGAGTGGAGAAAAATTATTTTCAAAGATTGATTTGAAAAGCGGTTATGATCAAATCCGCATGAGAGAAGGTGATGAATGGAAGACAACATTCAAAACAAACGAAGGGTTGTATGAATGGCTTGTTATGTTGTTTGGCTTAACAAATGCACCGAGTACCTTCATGAGGTTGATGAACGAAGTCCTGAGGGAGTTCATCAGAAAATTTGTTATCGTATATTTGGATGACATACTGGTTTTCAGTAAAACAGTGGCAGAGCATCTGAAGCATTTGGCTATAGTGATGCAGAGGTTATAGCAGGAGAAGCTGTTGATAAATATGAAGAAATCCTCATTCATGAAGACAGAGCTCATTTACTTGGGATTTGTTATTTCTGCAGATGAGTTGAGGATGGACCCGGATAAGGTGGAAGTAATCAAGAATTGGCCATCACCAAAGAATACCTTTGAGGTGAGAAGTTTTCACGGATTGGCTAGTTTATACCGAAAGTTCATCAGAAATTTCAGTGGAATTAGTGTAGTGATGATGGATATAGTGAAGAAAAGACACAAGTCTTTTCACTGGACTGAAGAAGCTGAGAAGAGTTTTAATCTGTTGAAGAGGAAGATCACGGAACAACCAGTTTTGGTGTTGCCGGATTTCCAAAAGACATTTCAAGTGAAATGCGATGCAAGTGGGTTTACAATAGGGGCAGTCTTGAGTCAAGAAGACAGGCCAATCGCATACTTCAGCGAGAAGCTGAACGAAGTGAAAGTGGAATACTCCACTTATGATAAGGAGTTTTATGCTATCATACAGGCATTGAAAAAATGGAGACATTACTTGATCCTGAAAGAGTTTGTCTTGTATAGTGACAATCATGCATTGCAGTTTGTGACTCAACAAGAAAAGTTGAATCAGAGACATGTCAAATGGGTTGAGTACATGCAAAATTTTACTTTTGTGATTAAACATATTTCTGGTACTGCTAACAAAGTTGTTGATGCTTTGAGCAGGAAGTGTTTGCTACTGCAGGAGTTCAGAGTCAAAACGTTGGGTTTTGATGATCTCGGGGACATGTATAGTGATGATACAGATTTTTAGGAGGCATACGAAGTAGCTGAGAATCCAATTCTCAGGGATAGAAGCCAGTGGACAGAATACATGATCCAGGAAGGATTACTGTTTAGAGGTAATCAACTGTGTATTCCAAAATGCTCCATGAGGGAGAATTTACTGAAGGAGAAACACAGTGGAGGATTGGCCGGGCACTTTGGTCACGACAAGATGTTCGCAAAGTTAAATGAGTCATATTTTTGGCCGGGAATGCGAGCAGACGTCAAGAGATTCATGGATAGATGCAGAATTTTCCAGCATTCGAAGGGAAGAAGACAGAATGCGGGGTTTTATCAACCATTGCCCATACCAGAAAGGTCGTGGGATGCAATCAACATGGATTTCATATTGGTGTTGCCAAGAACGCAAAGAGGTTTTGATTCAATCTTTGTGGTGGTGGATAGGTTTTCCAATATGGCACACTTCATCCCATGTCAGAAAACCAGTGACGCAACTCACATTGCGAATCTGTTTTTCAAAGAAGTCATTTGACTTCATGTCTTGCCAAGGAGTATAGTTTTGGATCGAGATACTAAGTTCATAGGAAACTTTTGGAGGACCTTATGGAAGAAGCTGGGAACTAACTTGTTGTTTAGTTCAACTTATCATCCTCAGACGGATGGACAGACAGAAGTGGTGAACAGAAGTCTGGGTGACTTGCTAAGAAGCTTGGTGACAGAACACCACAGCCAGTGGGACAACATATTACCACAAGCAGATTTTTCTTATAACGACTCAGTTAATAGGAGCACAGGGAAGAGTCCATTTTAGGTTGTCTATGGCATGCAGCCGAGAGGAATTTTTGAGTTGAGGGATTCAGAACATACTGCAACTAGGAGTGCTAGTGCAGAAGAATTCGTAGAGGCGATGAAGGAACTTCACAGTCAGGTGAAGGAGCGACTGCAAAATTTGAGCCAGGAGTATAAGCTTAGAGCAGATCAACACAGGAGACTACTTCAATTCGAGGTTGGTGACTTGATTCTGGCACATTTGAGAAAGGAAAGGTTCTCGAGAGGAACATATAATAAATTGAAGATGAAGAAAATCGGACCATGTAGGTGTAACGACCCTGCTTAAATAGGTGTATATGATAATTAATTATAATTAATTTAATAATATAACTGTCCTAAAAGATTAGCTAAACCATAATTATTTCTTAAAATAACATTAACTAATTAATTATTATTAATTAGTTATTCATGATTGTCAATGATTAATTTAAGTATTAATTAACTCATTAATTAATAAGGTAAATAAATAAAAGGAGGATAATAAAGTATATTATTAAATTAAGTTACGTACCCGAAAATGGATGACATATTAACTACAAGGGATAAGATATTAAATAAAGGGGACAAGGGGCATTAATGGGAAAGGATAATAAGGTAATAAATGGGTTAGGTAGGGAGTAAATGAGGGGGGAGTCGGTGAAAGGAGGAATAAGGAGGGAAAGGAGGTTTACGGGAGGGGATTCTACGGGGGAGGAGCGATTGATTTTGGGAGCTCTGGATTTGCAGAGAGAAGTGAAATTTTGGAGTGGGATTGTATTAGTGAGGCACCGGGGTTGCTGGAGGTTTTGGGCACGGGGGCTAGGATATCCATATGATATCCTGGAGCTAGGAAGTTACCTAGTTGGCAGGGAGGAACTAGGTTTTGGGTAGTGTTTTACAGTGCAGAAGCGGTTAAGAAGGAATTTGGACAAACGGAGGGTTATTAGCATCAGGTTCGGGTATTTAAAATTTTGCAATTGTTTTCAATCTGTTATTAAATTTATTATTCATTGTTAAATTTACATGCGTACATGTTAAAATATTTTGGAATTATTGAACTTTCATAAACCTAGTAGAAATTACTGTCTTGTTGTAGAATTACTAGATGTTAAATTAAATTTGGCCACTACACATGGTATCAAAGCGTCTTAGTTCGAAATCTGGGCCTTAAGGGCCAAAACTCCAAGCTCTAACTCCAGCCACGCTTAACCTGCAAACAAAACACAGAAATTTTAACACAAATATAAAAAACAAATTTACCAAAGTAAAACAAGCTACGTAGGCGAGTTAAGTACAATCGTTTATTTAAAAAAAAAAGTAGATATGGAACAAATGAAGAGCATAATTGAAGATGAACAGATTGAAGAACATCAATGACCACTGTAATACACCTATATATATATATATATAAAATTCAGAGTCTCCTTTCCTTAGGGTCATTACTGTTCATCGTATCCATTTATTCCATGTAAATATCACTTTTACATCAATTCATAATATTTTATTTTCAATGGATTACTCGGTTTGTCCATTTTCTCATACTTTTATACCAGTTCATGATATTTTTATTTTAATGGAATACTCAGTTTGTCCATTTTCATATATACCAAGGACTCTTCGCAACAGTTTATAATATTTTATCTTGAAGGGATTACCTATAAAATAATAATATTGTATAATATTGTATTGCAATTGAGTATTATGGATGCATTGCAAGCAAGATTAGGGTTCTAAAATCTGTTTCACCATATTTCTTCCTATTTCATACGATTTTAATGAACCCTTTGTAGATACCAAATGACGTGCGTACCCAGAAAAAAAATTCATGATACAATTGCATGTTCAGTCGTTCGCTCCTGGATCGTGTGACAGAGAGTCACCACGGTGCGCTTGAAAGAAAATTGTAGTTGTCCATTGAAGTCGACCCTTGTCTTTGTGGAATCCGCATATCCAGAGACGCCTTCGGGACAGATTCCATGAGGCCATTGTGTTTCCTTGAAACATCGACTCCATTGATAAATCAGTTCAGGAAGATCATTAAGGCCATTCCCAAAACAAATTTAATTAAGCACATTCGGCAAGTAAATATTTTTCTCTATGTATGAGACGTATTTTTCAAAGAGAAAGGTACATTCGGCAAGTAAACTTTTAACTTGACAGAACTGCCTGTGGGAAGTGGCTCTTTTCCATGTTCAAATATCAAGGACATGTCTTATCTATAGACTGTACATAATAGGAGGATTGGGGTACATAGCAGGAGGATTGGGAGATAGAGGGTGCGTAGGATGGGATAAGAAAACTAATTTTGTGAGCATTATACAAGTTGGAGTGCCTACTGTGATGATGACCCAGGTTCAAAATTCAGTAGGTATGCTCCATTCACCATGATAATAGCATGAGAAATTCATTTTGAAGTGTAGGTCACGTTATTGTGGCAACATTGTTCTCCAGGAATACCCAAATCTCTAGGGTTTATTTCTAGTCGAATTAGTAAAGACATACGAAAGAAAAAACAGAGAAATCCAAGAAACCAAACAATCAATATTCAAAAGGTCGGGAGATCGAACCCTGGTGGACGCTTATCTCCATGGAGTAGTCACGGAGTAGTCACCTGGGTATGCGCGGCCTCGATGGATGCACTACATGAAGCATTGTAGGAACGCCCATGCAGGTCATCGGTTTTCCATTGCCATTCCACCAGTTGAAGCCTTTCATTGGCTCCCTCCAATGCATGTAAGTGCGTTGTCTTCTCAGGATTACCTAAATCACGAATGGTAGCTCGAACTACATAACCGCGATCCAGCATTTCAACCATAAATTCACCAGAATCTCCCAAGCCAGCTGGGTCGTCGAAGGCAACAGGGTTTCGGTAATTGAAAAAAATGCTTGTTGAGCCTTTTAGGGTTTAGGTAGACTGCGTTGTCATTATCTGATGCCGCCGAAAGATTGAATGTGAAGAACAACAACAAAAAAACGGAAAAGAATGCAATGGATAATGAAATTGATTTCCAAAAGAACTTTACGGTAAATGGTAGAGAATGAACCGTTTTTGCAGGTATGGCTGATAGTTTCGATCGTCCCCTTTGTTCCATGACGCTGCCAGTTACAGGGATCGATGGAATTCGTTTGAAATGTTTCCCATTTCTTGGCTGGATGGAGCCGAGTACGCTGAACTCGAGACCTCGAACATCGAAGTTTGGATGCTCTGCTGAGTAGAACGGAGTCGAAGAATACCAGGGATGCATCAAATAGAAGCTAGATATGTCAGAAGAACAAAAATATTGTATCTGTTTCTCTGGCCAAGCATCGAGAACGTCTGACTACTCGGAAAAACCTTAAATTTTTCCTTTTCATCATGTATGTTCCCCGTTGTTTTCCCTGTAAGTTGTAAAGAACGCCATGGAGTCATCGAAGAATCGAACTGCAGCTAAAAACAGGCTTAAATAATGAAATTGCGTCTAAGGGTGGTGTCATTCCTGCGAAATGCAATTGAATTCGCCGAATTTGGTGTGGCAGAGAGGTTTCCCTGCAGATCTAAATCTTGAAGCCTAGGAATCAAAGCCTAGGAACAACTTAGGTGTTTGGTATTAAGAGTCGGAGGCCGACCACATGGGCCTCATGCCAGAAGCCTGACCTTAAAGGCTGCCAGTGAATGCCAAGGATTTTTCTTATATAAATTAATGTTTAGTTTAATAGTTTATTTAAAAATATTAATACGCCCTTTTGAATAATTAAATTTTCATTTTTTTATTATTTTGATTAAGTTTTAGTTTTATAATTTATTTAAAGGTATTAATACGCTAGTGTAAATTTAAATTATATATATATATATATATATATATATATATATATATATATATATATATATATATATATATA
>JZKD02S1034515.1:333565-347826 GCA_000966675.3 Picea glauca | reverse complement strand
AGTTTTCTTGACTTACTTACTAATAATGTCGGTTACTTGTTATGAATGTGTGAACTATGTTTCTTGTCCTTTGTACCATAAGATACCTTAACTTCGGGATGAAGTTTCCTGAAGGATGGGTGTATGTAATGACCCTGCTTAAATAGGTGTATATGATAATTAATTATAATTAATTTAATAATATAATTGTCCTAAAAGATTAGCTAAACCATAATTATTTCTTAAAATAACATTAACTAATTAATTATTATTAATTAGTTATTCATGATTGTCAATGATTAATTTAAGTATTAATTAACTCATTAATTAATAAGGTAAATAAATAAAAGGAGGATAATAAAGTATATTATTAAATTAAGTTACGTACCCAAAAATGGATGACATATTAACTACAAGGGATAAGATATTAAATAAAGGGGATAAGGGGCATTAATGGGAAAGGATAAGAAGGTAATAAATGGGATAGGTAGGGAGTAAATGAGGGGGGAGTCGGTGAAAGGAGGAATAAGGAGGGAAAGGAGGTTTACGAGAGGGGATTCTACGGGGGAGGAGCGATTGATTCTAGGAGCTCTGGATTTGCACAGAGAAGTGAAATTTTGGAGTGGGATTGTATTAGTGAGGCACCAGGGTTGCTGGAGTTTTTGGGCACGGGGGCTAGGATATCCATATGATATCCTGGAGCTAGGAAGTTACCTAGTTGGCAGGGAGAAACTAAGCTTTGGGCAGTGTTTTACAGTGCAGAAGCGGTCAAGAAGGCATTTGGACAAACGAAGGGTTATTAGCATCAGGTTCAGGTATTTAAAATTTTGCAATTGTTTTCAATCTATTATTAAATTTATTATTCATTGTTAAATTTACATGCGTACATGTTAAAATATTTTGGAATTATTGAACTTTCATAAACCTAGTAGAAATTACTGTCTTGTTGTAGAATTACTAGATGTTAAATTAAATTCAGCCACTACAGTAGGGTCTTGAAGAAATTTGGGGCGAATGCTTACGAGATTGAATTACCCGATGGGATCAGAATTTCTTCGATATTCAATATCTCAGATTTGTACCCATATAAAGCCGAGGAAGAAGGCATAGGAAATGAGCAGCCGGTGGTCCAGTGGACAAAGCAGATGCCAGTTGTAGATAAGCCTCAGATGGAGCGCATACTGGACAAAAGAGTGAGTAAAAAGACCAGGAGAAATCAATACTTTGAATATTTTGTCAAGTGGAAGGACCATCCAGTTGAAGATGCCAGCTGGGATAAAAAAGAAGAGATACAGAGGCATGGATAGACCATATACGAGCTCATGGATAGGAGCCCATGAAATTTTTAAAGCCAGGGAGTATGATGCAGGAGCATCTCAAGCGAGCCAGCGTGGAGACAACAAACAGCTGGAAGAGCGCCCATCATGAATTTTGAAATTGTCTTAAAGTATTAATGAATCCATTAAGAAGGAGTGCCTTTGTATAATGTAAATAGACCTTGAGAAATTCGCTCTCGTCCTTAGTAGATAGAAGGTATCTATGATAGTAAATACATGTAGATAGAATTTAATTCTAAATCGGACAGTTTTAGAGCGCAAGAGGGAAACGGGATATAGACACCCTCATTGTGTATTGTAACATTAGCATGAAGAAGAGCATAGAGGAGAAGCAAAGAGATGTGTAGCAGACTCCATGTACAGAAGTTTTGAATTAATGCAAAGAAAGCTGTGATTCAGGCTCATGGTGTTCATATATTCTTTGTGTATGCATATTTGAATGTTATGCTCACAATTGTTTTACTCTTTCTGTCATGCAATTGATTTTATTCTATGTATGAATGATTTCTTTTTGAATGTTTGAAATCAGAGAGAGAGAGAGAGAGAGAGTAAGGGAAATTAGTTTCAATTGTTTCTCTGTCTGAGCAAGAGTTCTTGCAAGGAGTGCAGTCGAATTGTCCGCAAGGAGTGTGTCGACAAGGTGTTCAGAGGGTTGTCTCTGAAAGCTCAGGAGAGAAAGATTTTGTTCTTATTTCCAAGAAGTGAAGTCAAGCATAGGAGCCGTGCAAGGAGTGCACAGGTCGAGTGAAGCCTCAGGGTTGCGAATCTGAGTGGAGTATTGAGAGACTACTGCTGCAGGTGTGCACAGAGTCGAAGGATTTCAACACTTGGAAGTGTTTGAAAGTTGCCACAAGGAGTGCGTGCAAGTGTTTTTCTAAAAGATGCAGAGTCGTGGAAATTTCAGAAGGATCTGAAGCCTCCAAATTCGTTGGAGGAAGGAAAAGAGACCAAGTCTTGAAAGTTTGAAAGAAGACGTAGCGACGTCGGACCGAAGGGGGACAGATTCTCAGAGGGAAATGGATGGTTGAAATTCTCAATGGAGAATTCGCGAAGTCCCGTGAGTCGTTAGATCTCACGGAGAAGCAGGGAAGTTATAACGAGTGTTGCGAAAGGTTTTAAACTCAGGAGGAGTAGGACCGTAGATCCAAGCCACAAGGGTCACTGGATTTACACATGGATACTTGTATCAGGTTTTCGTGGGTGGAAGTCCCGCAAACCTTGCAACGGGAATCGCGATATCCCGAACCATGAAGTCTAGAAGACTAAAGGGATTTTGTGGGCCACAGAGGAGTCAACGAAGAGGACAGGTAGCACACCATTGACATGGAGTCAAACTCCATTGACCATTTCGGAGTTTCGTGTAGTGAAGTTCTGAATTCATTGCATTAGGAATCGTGATATTGCGAAGTCCGAAGCCCCAATGGAGTGAAGGGGTGTTGAAAGGTCAATTTTTTGGGCATGTCGGAATTTCAGAAAATCAGGATTCGGGAGTCGAAGAGACGAGTTACTCGACACCGCGACCGCTGAAATCGTGATAGGGAAAATCCCGAAAAGGAAAGAGAAAAGGTCAACATTGACTTTTTTGGGTTTCGGGGATCCGAGAGACAGGCGCTTGACCCATGGATTCACGCAGGTGTGAAGTCATATCTCCCAAGTACAAAAAGGGGATCCCACGAGGATTTGTTGTGGGTACATATTTTTCAAAAGGAAAATAGAAGAGCTGGTTTAGGGTTCTTCGGGCCAGTGGTAAAGGAAAGATTATGTGTGCACGCGGGCCTTTCGACTCGCGGGTCGAGGAGGGGTTCGTTGTCGTCAAAGTACCAAGTAGGTTACAATGGGAAATGATTTGGAATTATATTTTAAATCTCAAGTTGCAAATAACTATCAAGTCAAGTCACACATAACTACCAAGTACCAAGTAGGTTACAATGTCAAATTGCATTATGAAATTTACATTTTATGTCAAGTTGCATATAACTACCCATTTTAATTATATCCAGTACAATTATAACTCTTATAATTGTACCGAGTACAATTATAAGAATTATATCTTATCTTAGGTTGCAAATAACTATCAAGTCAAGTTGCACATAACTACCAAGTACCAAGGAGGTTACAATGGAAATGATTTGGAATTATATCTTATCTCAAGTTGAAAATAACTATCAAGTCAAGTTGCACATAAGTACCAAGTACCAAGTAGGTTACAATGTCTAGTTGCATTGGAAAATGATTCATAATTATATTATCTCAAGTTGCAAATGACTATGAAGTTAAGTTGCACATAACTCCCAAGTACCAAGTAGGTTATAATGTCCAATTGCAATGAGCAATGATCCTTCTAAAAAAAAAAAAAAATCAAACATGAGTACAATTATGAGAATTACATCTTCTCTCAAGTTGCACATAACTATGAAGTCAAGTTACGCATAACTTCCAGTTACCAAGTAGGTTACAATGTTCAATTGTAATGAACAATGATCTTTGTTAACAAAAAAGCAATCAAACATGAGTGATTATGATATAACACAACTTAGGACTATGTGTGATGTATAGGGGGGAGTGCAAGCTAATGATCGTCTCTCATGATGCATTAGTGGCAATGAAAACCTGGAAAAACAACAATGTGTTAACTTGGAGGGATTATTCAAGGTACTTTTACAATTAATTTGAATATGGTGTGAGAATATGGAACGTACGAAATTGAATTAGTTTTCCGAATATACAACTTTTATTCATAGAAATTGTGAATAGCTATGTCAAATTTATTTTTTCTAAGAGTGGTATGTTATTTTTCCAACAAAATATAAGGCATATGTTTTTGTTTGTGTAGGTGTTGAGTACCTTAACGATGTAAATTGTTCCAAAAAATTGCATATTTATAGAGAACCCATTGTTCTAGTGAGATGTATTTTTTGTAAATTTATAATATTAATTTTATAGCTTTTTAAAATTATCAAAGTCAATATATCATTGAAATTGCAACTCCTTTTGTTTGTGCAAACTAAGAGGGTCTTAACTTGATCAATATATATATATATATATATATATATATATATATATATATATATATTATCAGATTGTAGATATCAATCTCCTATAATGTGACATATAACCCATTCAAGAAATGGTTCGGCTCACAAAAATTTATAGTAGAAATAAGAGAGGTATGTATTCTAGGATTTTGATATATTTCAAGACAAAAATATCTATTAAAAATAGTAAACATTATTAATTTTGTTTTTAAATATATACTATTGGAATCTACACAGTCTACTCTATCTATGTATGTAGTTTCGTCAATAAATGAATTGTGTAGCCTATAGAAAAATAACATCAAAAAGTGAGATATGGAGAGGTATTCATAAAAATTGAGGTTTTTATGTATTTGCAGACTGAAACACTAGGTTTGTCATCCCGAACATAAATATGAGGCAACCAAATCAACAACCACATACACTAGAGTTTTCACTCCCGCCCGAAAAAGTTTTAAATTCAAATAATGTGTGTGCTTTGGGAATGCACGTGTGTTCCTAAAGCACCCGTTTATTCCTAAAACACGTGCATGTTCCTAGAGTGTGCACATGTTCCTAAAATGCATGTTTGTTATTAGTAACATGAATGTGTGTGTGTTCCTGCTAATACAAATTAAATCTCTCTCTCTCTCTCTCTCTCTCTCTCTCTCTCTCTCTGATCTCTCTCTCCCTATCCCTCGCTTAATCTCTCCCCCCTCTCTCTCTTACCCCTCCTTCTCTCTCTTCTTGTGTCCCTATTCCCCCCTCTCTCTTCCCCCTCTTTCTCTCTCTTCGTGTGTCCCTCTTCCCCCCTCTTTCTCTCCCCCATCGCTCCCCCTGTCGATGGGCGAAAGTGACCACTCATCAACTAAGTGGAAACAAAATGGTCGGAGGTCCTTAATGTAGAACCCAAGCCATTTGTAATGGTTTTCCATGATGGGTTTAATGGCTTTGTTATCCAATGAGGTGATATCCCCTATAAAAAGAAGGAGATATGAAAGGTTTTCCTAAGGGTTATAAATATTAACTAACCAATTCCTAGAATTTACAATGTTGACTAAAACAAATTGTTAAGTACAAAAATGTACAAATTCTTACAAATGATACAAAAATTACAAGATTTCAAAAACCTTGTTAAATGAAGATTTTGAAGAAATTATGGAACTAAATCTCAAGAAAAAACTAATTATAAAATCTAAACTAATGTTTAAAACATATGCTACAAACCATAATCAAACTGAAATAAATGTTTTTGAATGTAATTAATGAAAAGTGGACTCAAATTATCAAAGCATTTTGAGTTAACTTTATAATAAATGACTTACATTCAAAATCAACCAAACAAAATAACATCACACCAGAGATATTTCTAAAAGGAGACACAGACCTATCTTGATGAGGAGCATTGATTAAAAATGGTAATCAAATCCTTTTACAAAGATATAACTTGTGTTACCCACAAGTAAGAAAAAACTCCATGATAGACAACATAAAACACAAATTTAAGAGAGATATTTTCAGGTGTAAATGAAAATGGATTAATCTATTTTTAAGGTCACTACTAAGCCAGAGATCAAACTAGTGTATGAGATTTCTTTGTTTGTGGGACAAGGGACCCCCTCCACCCAGCAATTTTACTGGTAAAATCTATGGAGGTATACATACCCTACCCCCCCTCTGGATTTGAACTTGTGACCTCTTAAGAGGAAACACATGTTCTTAACCATTAGACCCATTAAAAAGAAAAAGATACAGAATATTCGATTATGTAGCTTATCTGAACTAAGAAAAGAGAATATAAAAATGACAAAATGAATTGATGAAATCAAAACTTAAAATTAGAATTTTGCATACTAAATTAGGCATCATGCATTATAATTTGACGAGTTTTGCAAGTCATAGTTGATAATAATGTTAATCCCTGTAGACTTAATAATTGTTGGAGCTTCACAACTCTTCGACCTTTTATATACCTGGCTTGATTCCTTCTCTTGCATATTACTCAAGGATTGGTTTTTCCTCTTCAAATCTATGTTCTCCTTTTGCAATTGATCTATGTTCAATTTGAGATAGGGCACGATAGTATGATATATTTCTACCCAAAACCAACAATTCACACATCTACCCGAGAATCCCTTTTCTTTCATACGATGATGGCCATTGGATGAGGGTTTTGTTTTTGGAAATTCATCCTTTAAAATGAAACAAACACCTAGAAATTGGTTGTGACCAATGGGAAAGGGTGGAATATTATGCACAAAATCATACTGTTCCTTTTCCTTTGGACCTGGTATGTTAGATGGATTCTCTGTTGGAAAATTAGGTAAGTCTTGGTACTCAATACATATGGGAGAATCATTAATGGAAGACCCCTTTGATCTATTTATGATCATCCTGGATAACCTAAAATCCTATCGTTTATTTTTGAAGTCAATATTACCCACTTGATGCACATACTCTTTATCTTGAAGATGCTTATTTAAAGTATTTCGATCCAGAGAAAAATTAAGAGTTTGAGTTGTTGGTCGAATCTCATCCACAGTTAAAGACTTTTCTTTTAATCAAGTAATTATAGACTCCAACTTATCACTTTTAGGATCGATCTCAAACTTCTTAGTCATACTACGGGTGATACGAGAAATAGATTGGCCAATTGAAACTTCTTTATAACGAGTCTGGTGCATATATTCAAGAATATTGTCATTACGGTCAATAGTCGGGTTAAGAAATAATTCAAGCTCGATTCCCTCACTCTTGAAATTAGAGGAGTTGGAAAGGGTTTTCGTTAGAATATTTTCCTGTGAATTTCCTTCACTACAAACCCTATGCAATTCAGTATTTTTAGCATGTTTTTGAATAAGAATAGGATCCTATGCTACCAGCATGGGTTCCTCAGAGAAATCATTTCTTATGGTAAATGCTTCCCATGAATCCCATGTTTGAACTAACTGATGTTCAATTAAAATCCTAATCAAGCCATGATGGAACACGCTGGTTGCAAGGTTTTTAAGGTCACTCTAGTAGAATCTTGACATATTGGTCAAGCTTTTGAGTAGGTGTAAAGGCATATTTAAATCAAACCCTAGAAAAGTCATAAGAAACCGAATGTGAAAATATAATACCAAGACATAACCGCCCTCACATGTGATAAATTTATTGATTACATAGACTAAATTTTTTCATTTCCTTTTGAGCATACGAACATGCATACCTTTTATATCATATTTTGAACCCTTAGATGCTAGGAATCGATCCCAAAGGATGTTTTTTTACTGTAGTGTTCTTGAACCATCTCTCGCCCTTGAGAGGTAACCCTACAACTTCTGAAATGAAAGATTTATTGATTAATAATTCGAGATATCCTACCTGAACCCATTTTCCATTAAAAGACTGAGTGAAAGCTCTGGAAACTTTGATATTGTGGCCTCAAAAATCCTAAATTAAACTTCCCCAACCAACTTTCTGAACTAACTCAAAGATGTCATCATATGCTTGGATAATTTCAGAGCCATTCGACTCAACCTTTACTACTAGACCCATGAGGATGATAAGTGTTGGCATGGGCACACATATAGGTTCAAGACCCTGGGTTCAAGGTAATTAGTCCAGCAAAACCCTACAGATACCAACTCTTTCAGTATCACCTGCAAGCAGGTGAAGTCTCACCCAAGGTATCTTTATGGGGACTGCAAGAACCAAGATTCTCCAATGGTGAGGGAAGGAAGGGAGGAACGCTCTATCATACCTACAAAATCCTTTCATGCACTAGATCCTAGTTAACCCGACCTCGTTACTTAATTCTTTATGTATATCAATCTCTATTCTTATCAATTATCATTCAAACATACAATTAATGTTATTGTGCATGAATCTATCAACGACAAAAGTAAAGATAGACATTCAACCATAGTAAATGAAAGAATTATCACAATACAAACACAAATAATCATTCAACAACACAATTAGACACAAAGTTACCGTGGTTCACCCCCTCCTAGGATACGTCCACAAAATATTTGATTATTTTATATATGTATGATATTTTGTTTGTTCTCTGTGCTACGATAGATGTTCAATATACATTCCTCTTATTACATTCATGGATTCTTTACACAGAGCATCCTACAATCACTATAACTACGCAGAATTCTTCTATGCTTCCTCTTTTTTCGCCTCTCTTCTGCTACTATCTTTTATATGGTCACTTCTCTTTCTTCTAAACTTTCCCTCTCTTGTACATACTTAGGTGTCTTTTTTCTTCAGGTTTTCTTTATATCTCATAGTGAGTTGGCTCCCACTCATGCTCGTCTAGTGATAAATCATTATGAGCTTGATACATCTCATGCTCGGCTAGTTTTCCCAGATTTTTCACTAGCTATTTATTCCTATCCCCCATCCTCTTCTCTTTCCTCTCTCTTATTTCTTGATCCTCTTGATATTCTTGATACTGCGCCTTTTCTCTATGCATCGTCTCTTCTCAATGTTCTCTATCCAACATGCCTTTCCAACAGGCCCCCAACACTCACATGTGGCTTGTTCCAAGCCACTTAGGCCTGTTGTGTCGTGTTCTTCCATGTCTCAATAAATTTCTGGAGGCTCTCCTATGTTGTTCGTACCGCTGTTGTGATTTCATCTTCTTTCTTCATAATTTCCTCCATTTTATGAATTGTCAAGCTATTTAATTTGGCCTCGGTGTCTTTCATTGCTAATGTCGTGTTGGTTTGTGCGGTAGCTAGTTCTTCTAGTACCTAGAATGCCTCATCCTATCATGGTTGCAACTCCTGTGTGATATTCTATTGTTCTTCCTTCAGTTGTTCCACTATAAGGTATAGTTTCCTGTTAGCCAGGAGTGTCAACATTCTTTCATTTGGTGGGAGAGTATTTGTGTGCTCACTGGCCTGAATTGCTTATTCCTGCGCAACCCTAATTTTCTCATCCAACTCTTGCAGCTATGGTGTGTTTGTCATATTTGTCCACATGCACGTGCTTTCTTTGAATATCTTTATACACTACTTCTCTAATCTTTTAATCTAATGATCTTCATCTCCAAAATAATACTTCTCAATTTGTCTCATTACATTTCTTGAATCCCTTTATATAGTGCTACCACCCACCTATGAACATTCTAGAGGAGAAAATTTCTAATAAGTCCTCTACATTTATTATATCTAACTACCATAGTGGGTCTTACTTAATACTATAGTGGACCTAGTCCACCTTACATTGAATGGGCTCCACTATTATCACTATGGGCCATCTTCCCTCCTCCCTACCCCCCCACTACATCTCTAGCTCCCTAAAATTTCATCCCCCTTCTGAAAGCATTGTCCTCAATGCTTATAATGAGGGTGTACAACCATATACCAGGGTCCCATGCATAAGTGTGGACCACAATGCTAAACTAGACTAGAGAACCATGGTCCCATTTAGAAATGAAAGCCACCATGTTGAAGTAGTCCAACCACCATTGTAAACCAGGGTCCCATGTCCAAGCGCTCATGTGAACTCCAGGTGGAAGATATCGGGACCCAATAACCAACTGAAAATGATGCTCCAAAGAATGACACCTATCATGTGGATCCAAATAAGAAGATTCATCCACATAGTGGGAAAGGGTCGTAGAAGAATCTAGAATGAATAATACCACTGTAGAATATGCAGGTTGGACACTGGTAATAATCATTGGCTCCCGATTTGTTACATTGATTTTCTCTACAGAAGGTGGAGTAGAGTCATCAAATAAAAGATGAAAATAGTTATCATCCCAAAAATGAAAATTGTCAGTATACCAATCATCACAATTGACCTCGAAAGCATACCAAGCATATCTTTCTTGATTATATTCATCCATAATATTCCTTGAAATTTCGGACTCTTGAATACATTCCTCTTGAATATGTTGCATTTCAAATTTGAGCTCTTCAATACATTTCTCTTGAATATGTTGCATTTCAAATTTGAACTCTTGAATTGTTGTCTTGATGGATGCCATGATTTGAGAGAGAATATACATCGGAAACACCACATATAATATACCAAAAGAAAACTCTTAAAATGATTTACCCAATGGCATTGATCTGGTATCAATATGAGCACCCTATGAAAATTTATGAACTCTGCAATCTCGTCGTTGTCATGAAAAACCCCTCAAAATAGCTGAATTTAAATCAGTGATATCTTCACTTCCAGAGATCTAATTCAGACGATTTGTTTTTTGAAATCAAGTGAAATTGTGAGAGGGACTCATATATGCAATTTTTTTTGGAAAATTCAGCCCCGATTGCTACAGAAATCATAAAAAATCATGCGGCCATCCGTGGAAAAACCCCTAAAAATAACAGATTTTAAAACTTCAATAACTTTACTTTCTGGACTCCATTTTGGACGATTTTTTTTAAATTGGTTGTTTTTCTAAGAGTAACTCAGATATACAAACGATTTATACAAATTGTGCAATATATATATATAAATCGTATGGAATGTTGCATCCCTCTTTTTTTTCTCTGGAAAAAATAAAAATAAAAATATGAAAAAATAAATAAAAATTTCTGACACTTCCTGCCAAGGAAAGCACTCTGATACCAATTGTTAAGAACCTGAGTAGATATACAAATATAATCACCACAAATAATGAATACACAATATATCCACGGAGAAATATATAAGAAACCACACTTTTATTATAAGAAAACCCTTGAGGTAGGGCAACACCATACAATAGATCCTATTATGGAAGGGATCCTCTCTTTTTCACTTGCCTCTTTGAGGGGGAAACCTCCTAATGAGATTTAGCTCCGAAAACAATACTTGTCAACTTTTCTCATTACATTTCTTGAACCCCTTTATATAGTGCTACCACCCACCTATGAACATTCTAGAGAAGGAACCTTCTAGAAGTGGAACCTTCTAAGAAGTCCCCTTACATTTATTATATCTAACTACCATAGTAGGCCTTATTTAATACTATAGTAGACCTAGTCCAACTTACATTGAATGGCCTCCAATATTATCACTATGGACCCTCTACCCCCACCACTAAATCTCTAGCTACCTAACATTGGAACCTTCTAAGAAGTACTCTTACATTTATTATATCTAACTACCATAGTGGGACTTATTTAATACTATAGTAGACCTAGTCCAACTTACATTGAATGGCCTCCACTATTATCACTATGGGACCTCTATCCCTCACCACTAAATATCTAGCTACCTAACATTGGAACCTTCTAACAAGTCCTCTTACATTTATTATATCTAACGACCATAGTGGGTCTTCTTTAATACTATAGTGGACCTAGTCCACCTTACATTGAATGGCCTCCACTATTATCACTATGGGCCCTTTCGGCCCCCCACCCCAACTACATCTCTAGATACCTAACACTTTTCTATGTTTTATTTCTCTACCTATTCTTTTGCATCTCTCTTCACCTTTTCTACGAGTTCCACTCGTTGTTCTACTGCACACTTTTCTTGTAGGCAGTGGTGTATTTCCTCTGCATTTCTGCCTTCTTTGTTTCTTCTTTGTCCAACTCACTGGTTGCAATATCTACCCAAAACCATATTTCCCACGTGATCCCTATGTGCAGGTCGTGTAATAATTCCATTGGCATCTGGGAGACAAAAATTTACACATGACTTAGTGCTTGTAGCTTCTCTTGTACTTTGGGGTTTGGTAACTCGAATTTTTGTACTGGGATTTTGATTATGTTGCGCTCGGATACCCTCGTCCTTTCTTCCCCCACTATGCCTTGTTGGGTTGTGCATGCTCTTGCCATTGGTGCTAATCAGACTGTCTCTAGTAACTATTGTAGCCTCGAACATTGATCATGACCTTCATTTGAAGTGCTTCTTGGTGCTTTGTCATCTCTTCAAGGACTTCTTCCATGACATCTCTTATTCTATATCCAATTCGGTCCATGTCATCATCTATTAGGGCATACAAGAATTGTGTATTTTGATCCTTTTTCTTCTCCAACGTGGTTGACCCTGTACTATGGTCTATTCATTTCCTTCCTGTTTGATGCAAGGGTTGTGGAGGTTTATCAATTGGACCTGTTTCTAGTGCTTCCTATGTGTCATTTCCTTGATCGGTGTCCTCTATGTCATTTCTTGGGGAGTTTGTCTCTACATTTGTGTGTTTTGCTACTTTAGAATTCCCCCATGCACAGTCATGTCCCCTTTTTCTAGTACTTTCCAGTATGGTTCCCAATCTTGCATAACCAGTTGGATGTCCCCTTCGGTTATCTTACATTTCATTTGGACCCACTCCTTCTTGGGATATTTTCTGGACTTGATGTACATATGGTTCCTATCTACAAAGAATTATGTGACTGAGTTGTATTCATCCACCAGTTGTGGAAACATGCATGGTTCATTATGGATAATGTGGTGAATTATTTCACCATAGATAAATAACTCTACATTTGTTTCCATCTACGTCCTTTTGATTTTTGAGAAACAGAAGCTTTGGTTTTTTTCCACAACGCATGACTTCCCCCTCATCCCTAAGAATTGTGCGTCCTCTGGATTTTCCCTTGCTATGAAGGAAATCATGATTAGTAGCCAGGAGTAGTGAAACTCCTTCCCCTCATCTTGGGCATCAGCGCAGTCTAGTAGGAACTAGTTCAACAAGAAAGGATATTAGCTCATTGTAGTGCCTTCTACACATTTATCTACGACAACTGTGACCCATGTTGGGACTTGATCCTTCATGCATTTCCCTATAAATTTGCATGCTGACATTTTTTTAGATAGTCAGACTATGAGGTCACATATGGTTGGAACATCCTGGCCGTGCACCCCTCTAACCGTGCAAAACTTCACCCACATTGCCTCTGATAGTGCTCTTTTTGTTTTCTTATCTAAAAATAACATGACAGGGTCCTTCCCCTGGGTGTCCAGTCTAGTGATTCATGCTATCAGGTCTATATCAATCAAAATTGGCCTATCCATACACATGTACCCCCCATTCACACAAGACACGAGGAGTTTGATGCAGGCATTAATTTCATTGATGTGTCTAAAGTGAGAAATGTCGAACAGGTTGAGGAGGTCTGCTCACTCCAATCCTCTGGCCCAAACTTTGGTAACTGGGATGCTCTTCTTCATGAGTGGATCTACCTAGATTTCCTAGTATTTGTGGGGCATAAGTTTAGGTAACTTCACCACATCGTTGATGTCGTGGTCAACCCATTTCAGCTGAGGCACCTTCCCAACATATCTTCATCGATGATGAATACCTATGGTATGTCACCATCATATAATATGGATTCTTATACAGTATGATTGGTGGGGAGTCATCCTTCCTAGACAGTATGTAATCATGAGGAAACCTTGGCAACTTTCATGAGGAGGCACCCAGGGTTTCTTCAATATCTAGTTTGGCTACGAGAGCCCTAGTGCAACTCTGTCTTGGTACTGCTGCTACTGCTCCTACAACTTTGGGTTGAACCATTTTTGTACTTAACTAAACTGTGGTAGTTGTTGAAGCTCTTTTCTCTCTCTCTGTGCTCTTTTTTTTTTTTGTAACTGCTAAGTAACAATAACCCGCTTTTTGCATTCATGGTGGATTTTATGCCCTGTTGCCAATTATGTACAAATTCTTTGTGCTTTCTGTCCTATCCCCTCCGCTTGTATTGTGACATGTGTTTTCTTTAATGGTGTTTTATTTCCAAATCCACTAGTATATTTTCATCGTGGACTACTACTCAGTCATGGGTATCAATTTTTTTTTTCCTTTACTCTCTATCTTTAATATGGCTTTATGACTGGGAATTTTGGCGGTTGTATGCATTGTTATCACTACTATCTTTATGACTTGTTCTTATCCGCCCATAATTGTTGTTTCATTCCTGTTTTGTACTTGAGAGATGTCTCGTTGTGTGGGATGGTTCAATTACTACTACACACTTTACTATTTTTGCGT
>JZKD02S1034515.1:286703-333388 GCA_000966675.3 Picea glauca | reverse complement strand
TCTCTCTCTCTCTCTCTTCTTTTTTTCTCACGCGGTTCTTCCTATTGCGTAGCTTGTCGACCCTCTTGATATATTTTTAGTCGACTTTCATTCACTCTATCGTTCAGTGTGACTCCATTGAGTGTTTCCAACTACACAACACCTTCCTCTATCACCTCCTATATCACATATAGTCCTAACTAGTGCATGCAAAACTTTCATGGGTGTTGCAGAAACTTACTATCATATAGCAGTACCAAGTCGCCTACTTGGATTTTTTTTTACTTAATATGTTTGTAATGCCATGCCTTTTCCCTTTCCTTTTTCACTTGTTGATGGAACCCTATAGGAAATCTATCCTCCTCAAGTTGTACCAGTAGTGATAGTCATCCATGTATTGAGTATGAATATGAAAAATATGTGATCGCTACGACACGCAGGATTGGTACAATAAATTCCATTGGCATTACTGCCTCATATCTGTATACCAACCTGAATGGTGTTTCCCTGTTAAATTATTTTTGGTTGTCCTATATGCCCATAATACCATAGGGATTCTTAAGTCCCAGTCATCTCTTCCCATGTTGCATATTTTCGTAATTGCATTCTCTAAGAATTTGTTGAATTATTCCACTTTTCCATTCGCCTATGGGTTGTATGATGTACTCTTCTAGTGGTGGATTTGGAATTCTTTAGTCAAGGCTACTATATTTTTATGGATGAAGTTTGTCCCTTGATAACTCATCAACGTTATAGGACATCCAAATTGAGTTACTATGTTTTCAAACAAAAAGTGGTTCACAGTTTCTATGCTGCAATATGTAAATGGTGTGGCCTCTAGCCATCAATTTAGATACTTTGTTGTTGTAATGATATATCTACCCCTTGATCTTCTTGTTGGTAGATTAATTAGTCCAATAAAGTCCATATCCCACTTATCAAAATCCTATAATGTAACTTGCAGATTCAATGGCATCTCATCCCTTCTAGAGGGTTTTCCGACCCTTTGACAAACATTTCATGTCTGACACTATTCCTTTGCATCCTTATGGAGTGTAGGACACCATATCTTTTCATGTAATACCTTCTACGCAATGGATTTTCCTACATAATGTCCTCCTTCTATCCCATCGTGCACTTCAACCAATATAGTTAGTATTTTGTGTTTGACTACACAATGTTGTAGTATTCCATCTGTGCCTATTTTATATAAGCTTCCTACAATGAGTTGGTAGTCTACAACCTTTACTACCTACTTCTTTTTATCTGCTACCATCATGTCTGAGGGGGCCATTCCTATACTGAGAAACTGTACAATATGTATAAAATAAGCATTGACCATCTTAACGGAGAATAATTGTGTTTTTGGAAAGTTATCATCCAGGTTTCCTTCCTCTTCTCCCGATAATATGCACGATAGATGATCTGGTCCTACATTGAGTTTACTTGGTTTTACTACTACTTCAAAGTCGTACTCCTGGAACAATAGGATCCATCTACAAATCCTCCCTGCCAACACTGGCTTGTTGACCAGATATCTTAACGCATAATAATCTGTGTACATCTTGAAGTGTGAACCTAGTAAGTAGTGTCTGAACTTCTACAACATGTAGACCATATCCAATCCCTCACGTTCTGTTGTGGTGTAATTTTTCTTCATTGTTGATATTTTCCTACTTGCAAACATGATTGGATGATATATGTCTCCATCACTTGGTTGTGACAAGAACACACCCAATGTTATTGATGATGCATCCATGTGTACATAAAACTCCTTGTTCCAATCTAGAAAAATCAATATCATCACAGTTACTAACTTGTGTTTCATGGTGTCAAGTCCTTTATGGAAATCCTCATTCCATTGGAACTTCGCATCTTTTTTCAACAATTTTTCCATTGGGGATGTAATCTACACATGTCCTTTGATAAATTTCTTGTAATACCCAGTATGACCTAATGGCGTGTGCATCTGCTTGACTGATGTGGGTGGTTCTAAGTATAGAATAATTGCAATCTTGGCAGGATCAACTATCAAGCCTTGTTTTCATACTACGTGTCCCAATATAATTCCAAACGGTGTGCAAAATATACACTTCTTCAGGTTTAAGGATATCTAATGTTGTATACACTTATCCAACATCAGTCTTAGCAATTAAACATGATCTTGTAATAGGATAAATATAGTCTAGTCATCCAAGTAGAATTCTAGAAACTTGTTAGCCTTGACCATAGAACATAATAATTTTTCATATTCTTGGTATCCTTTTATCTAGAGTGTCAATTCCCTAAATAAGCGTCCCGCCTTTGAGATTCTATGGGATGATTTCATCTAGAAGGAGACGAGATTGGAGATAGTTGTAGGTATAGAGGAAGATCAAAATATATCCCTTATCAGTAGGATGAAGAAAGGTAGTAATAAAGGATGAATGGAGAAGGGTCATAAATCAAATAAAGAGGATTTAGGTTCCTTGAATTGAGGCAAGGACTTGAGCCACATCAAGTGTTTTAAGTGTCAAAATTTTGGCAAGTGTGCTTCTTAGTGTCCTTAGCAGAAGAAGGGGAAATGAAAACCACAACAACATAAGTAATTTGTAAGGAGTGTAGTATCCTCTACTAGATTGTATGAGCTTCCATCCAATTTTGATGCATCCTTCTCCATGGTCCCATGCCTTTCATATAACATTGTATCTATTGTTGGATGGTATATGGATAATGGATAATCTAGACATCTGAATTTCAATAAGAAGGCTTCTATAAGACTTCAAGAGTAGGAGGTAGTTATATAGGTGGATCTTGGTGATGATGTCACATATACAATAGTAGGGGTGGGATCTATTTCATTATATATTCCCTCAAATGATGTTCTTGAGCTTAGTGGTGTTTTATATGCACCTATTTTGATTAATATTATAGTTTTGATTTCAGTTATGACAAACCTAGAATGTGTCATTGAGTTTGATGATAAAACATTCATCATCTAGAGGAGATTCTCAAATCATGGTTTAGTTTTGGTAGTTAGAGGTATTCAAGAGGTTGGTTTGTACATGTTACCTAGAAATCCAATGAGATCCCTATTGCATGGAAATGACAACTTGTCTGAGATTTGGCACAAGAGGTTGGATCACTTCCACTATGGAGCATTTCCAATTTTAAAGGATATGTTGCATATATTATTGAATTTTAAGATCTACAAAAAAGGTTTGTGCAAGGGTTGTGCACTCGAAAATCATTCCAAGACTTATTTCTTAAGCGATGGCCATAGGTCAAGAGATATTATTAACCTAATAAATTTAGATGTATGTGAACCCAAGACTTTAGTTTCACTATTAGGTAACATGTATTATGTTTTAGTGATTGTTGATCCCTCTTAAAATACTTGGACCTACTTCAAGAAGACCAAGGATGAGCTCTTTGGAGAGTTTCAATAGTCTAAATATCTTCTATAAAATTGAATAGGAAATAACGTTAAATTTTCAAGAATAGATAATGGAGGAGAGTGTATATTCAAGGAGTTTGAAATTTTTTACAAGAAAACATGGATCAAGAGGGAGCTAACAGTTCCTTACAACTTGTAGGAGAATAAAGATGCAAAAAGAAATAATGAGTCCATCATAGAGACTTCCAAGTTATCAATGACCTAGATCTACCCATATATCTTTGGGCATAAGCATGTTGCATGGAGTTCAACATTGTTAATAGGTGTCCACATAGGATAATGAAGGACAATACAATTTATGAATCCTTTATTGATAAAAACCATGGGTATCACATTTCCATGTTTGTGGTTTTCTTGTATATATTCATATTCACTAGGAGAAAAGAACTAAGTTGGAACCCTCTAGTTTGAAGGGTATTTTTCTAGGATATATTACCTCTTGGGTTCTCACTTGGTGAAAAATTCCTAATCACAAGTGTGAGACCTCAAGGGAAACTTAGGCAAGCTACCCATTTTCACCTCAATAGCCTTTCCTTTCTCACTTTATATTATTAAGATTTCATTTACCCCCACTCCATACTACATAAAGTGAGCTTATTAAACCACAATAAAGTCCCCCTAGGCTAGTACATAGTGGTGGCTTGCCTAGGTTTCCTTAATGTTCTCACACCTGTGCTTAGGAACTTTTTTACCAAGAGAGAATATGAGTGACCACAAGACACAACAATATTAAGGCTTACGAAGTCTACATTTCATCCCAGTGAAATATAGTTGTAATTCAACATGTCAATTTGACATGGATATAGGGTCATCTAAGTCTCGATATCCTCTAATATAGGTTAAGGAGGTTTAGTTGCTACCCAAAAACTTGATCCATGAATTCTAGGTAAATCAAATTCAGATCAATGAGGTTCTAGTTCAAGTTCAAAGACCATTTTTCCTTTCAATGTAGTTAATAATACCAAATGGTTTACCCAAATAGTATAGGAGGAACAATAGCAAGTAGGAGAAACTAACTATTATTTATGGGTGAATTATCCTCTTAATAATTTTCTTAATTTTGTTTCACTAATGTATTTCATTAATGGTGTAGATCCTTCGTTATGAGGAGGCAGTAGGTGAAAAATTATGGTGGGATTCCATAGTGGTAGAGTACAACTCCATCCTAAATAATTATGTTTGGAAGATAATATTAAGACCAACGGGGAATTTAGTGATTGATTCTATGTGGTTATACATGGTGAAACATGCAACTAATGGTAGTATTGAGCAATGTAAGGGAGTATACCATGAGGAGACCTTTTCCCCAATTTACATGCATACTTCTACTAATGCCATTATGTATTTATCATTATTATTTGATTGGCCTTTATATTAGATGCATGTTAAGACAAATTTTCTTAATGTTTTTATTGAGGAAGAAGTATACATTAATCAATTGAGAAGTTGTGAGGTGCATGGGAAAGATATTAATTTGTGTAGATTGAAGAAGGGACTTTAATCACTGAACTAGGCATCACATGTTTGGTACTCACAGATTGATGAGTGCTTATATAGTTTGGTCTTCACTAAGACTATTTCAAATTCTAATATGTATTATCTATTGGATAAATTTTATTGTCTTATATTAATGTTGTATGTAGATAACATGGTCCTAATAGAGAGGTCATAAAATCATATAGCATGGTGTAAGAAAAAATTGGCAAGTGAATTTGACATGAAGGAAATCAACCTTATGCACTATTTATTGAGTCTAGAGGTTTGGAAGAGTCTATATGACATGTTCTTTGGATAGGTTAAGTATGCAATTGAAATTATAAAGAGGTTTCAAATGATGGATTGTAAGCTCTTGGCTTCTCCTACGGTGCCTAATTTGAAGTTATCCACATATTCAAATTCAAATTTGTGTGATACATTAGTGTATAGACAATTGACAGGTTCCCCCATGTACCAAGTAAATACCAAACTTGATCGTTTTTGTGTATTAAACACATTGAGCTAGTATATGTGATGCAGACCCCCTATCTCAGCAAGGTCTACTGACCTCACGATATCTGGATCGTTCTTCTTCTGAGATGAATTAGCTCTTCGGGCTCTTGCTATAACCCTTTGGACAAATCCACACGTCCCCCTTTTCTCCTCTGGCACATGCCTTCAACAAAATCTGTGTGCGTACCCCTTTTCCTTGGTACTCTTCTCTCTATTCTGACCCAACGTACCTTCTGGGGTTTTCGGGGTTTCAGGACTTCTGTGAGCGAATTCTCCCTGGTTCCTTGTCCTCTTGGACTCCCAGTATTTGAAATGCCAAAAAGGCACAATGCCTCAACTAGCTCCTCCCCTTAGCCTTTCGGGTCTTTGTGTTTCACGGTTTCGTGAATCGGGACTCCCAAGCTCCAGACTCCTGGCCTCTCGAGTACCCGGTACCTCGAATGTCGAAATGATGGCCCGCGATAATATGCCAGTGACTTTTCATGATTTAAGGAATCGCGAAGCAAGTGTTCTCCCTTCTGTACTCTGTCTTTCGAAATCTCGGTTCACGAAACGAAAAACTGGCTTGGTGTTCTCTCTTTCAGGGTTTCGCGATTCGGGGAATCGTGATGAAAAGGTCCTTCCTTTCCCCTTTCAAACCTTTGGTTGCCGAAAATCCAAAACACCGAAATTCCCCAGCACCCTATCAATGACTCGCAACAATCCCTACGATCGATGGTCCTGGTCGATTCACGATTTCGCGATCTAGGATCCTAAAAGAAAAGATCCCTTGTCTTTTCAACTCACGATCCCCGAAATCCTGAAATGAACATCGAGAAACTCTCACCACTAACCTCCTCGCAACTCCACCTAACCCAACAACATGCGGGGTTTTGGTGTTCCTCCTCGAGGATTATCCAAAATTCATTCGGATCTACGAATTCTCCTCCTGGATCTGTGTAGGGTTAAATCCTGCGCTCCTCCCTTCAATTGGACGATCTGCAGGGATTTCTACTGCGATCCAATGATAAACGGTGTTCTTCCTCCTGAGATTTTGCTTGATTTCGACTTAGAATATTTTCTAAGTCTGCGAAGACTTGGTCTTCATTCCTCCCAGGGAATGGGTTCCTGGATCCCGACAACACTTCCGAACTGTTATCCTTCCTGAACTTTGTCTGGTTCAGATTCCGACTCCCGCGCACTCCTTATGTCTGAGTGAGTTCGATAGCTCAGATCCATGGCATTTTCTCTCTGGCTTGATGCACACTTTGCAGAGCTCCTAATGAAGAGAAAACAATTCCACAACATTTCTCTCTGGCTCGATGCATACTTTGTAGATCTCCTAATGGAGAGAAACAATTGAAACTGGGAACAACTCATAGTTCCATTCACTTGTTTACATAACAGAAAATAACAGGAAAATACACACAGTCCAAGCACAACACTTTTGGATCAATTTTCCATTATTTTCTATTCATAAGTGCCCACTGGATACTAAATACATACAAAATACAGTAGCTCCAAAAACTAAAATCTTCTTCTCACTCACAGTTCTCTTACAGATCAATTTCTCTTTGTATCCCTTCTCTCTCTTCTAACTAGGTGTGTCAACTTCTACATAACCCAAATATGTTTCTATGGTTTCCCCTGGCTACTTGCCTACTCTAAATTTCATCCTACACTATCTAAGTCCAGTCGCATTCCAGAGATGAAGTGGAAACCCCTGCTCTGTTGACAATTTCAAAAACTTGCTTCACAGGGTAAAATTCAGCATCGGTTCAAGCGTGCCTCAAAAAGTGAATTCTGGGACTGAGTGGAGGCGGATCCCGAAATCCATTGTAGCCACCCACGTCGAAGTTCTGGAAGAACTCACATGTGTTGAATGTTCTCGCCTCTATGCGCTTGACACGATGCTCCTACATCATACTCCCCTTGACAAAAATTCATGGACTCCTGTCCATGAGCTCCTCTACTGATTTTCCCTGCTTCTGGATAGCAGCCTCGTGTTCCCAACTAGCATCTTCGATTGGGTGTCCCTTCCATTTGACTAGATACTCAAAATAAGTCTTCTTCCTGGTCTTCGTGCCTATCCTCTGATCAACAATTTTCTCCATCTGCAGATTTTCTGCTACAGGAATCTGTTTCTCCCACTTAATCTTTCCTTGATCTTATGACCCTTCTATGTCATCTTTCCTGTAAGGATACAGGTCTGAAACATTGAATATGGGTGAAATTCCCACACCATCTGGCAGTTCGATCTCATAGGCATTTGCATCAAACTTCCTCAAGATCTTACAAGGTCCTATCTTCTTCATCTTCAATTTGTTATATGTTCCCCTAGGGAACCTTTCCTTCCCAAGATGTGCTAAAACCTGATCTCCCACTTCAAATTGAAGTTCCCTGCAATGTTGATCAGCTCTGTGTTTGTATTTCTGATTAGAACTCTGTAATTATTCCTTGATCCGACTATGGAGTCTCTGCATCTCAGCAGCAAAATCCTCTGCTCCAGTGCTTCTGATCTCTCCCTATTCCAAGTACCTTAACTCGGACACTCCCCTGGTTTGCATTCCATAGAGTATTTGGAATGGGCTCCTTCCAGTTCTTCTGTTTGGTGACTCATTGTATGCAAATTTTGCTTGTGGTAGAATCCGATCCCATTGGTTATGGTGTTCAGTAACCAGACTTCTCAATAAGTTCCCCAGAATTCTATTTACCACCTCAGTCTACCCATCCGTCTGAGGGTGATAAGTTGAGTTGAAGGACAAATATGTCCCCATATTCTCCACAACGTCTTCCAAAAGTGACCAACAAATTTTGTGTCTCTATCTGAGAAAATTCTCCTGGGTAGGCTGTGAAGTCTTACAACTTCTCTGAAAAACAGATTTGCAACGTGTGTTGCATCGTTGGTATTCTGGCACGGGATGAAATGTGCCATCTTTGAAAACCTATCTACCACCACAAATATGGAACCAAATCCCCTTTGTGTTCTTGGCAATCCCAACACGAAATCCATTCTTATTGCATCCCAAGGCCTTTCTGGTATTGGCAATGGTTGACACAATCTAGTGTTCTGTCTTTTCCCCTTTGCATGTTGGAAAATTCTACATCTGTTCACCAACTTTATCACATCTATTCTCATACCTGGCCAATAGTAGGATTTGCTCAAATGTGCAAACATTTTATCATGGCCAAAATGTCCATCCAATCCTCCACTATGCTTCTCCTTCAGAAGATTGTCCCTCATTGATCATCTTGGTATGTGCAATTGATTTCCTATGAACAACAATCCTTCCTAAACCATATACTCTTTCCATTGACTTATATCTTTCAGTACAAGGTTTTTACATGCTTCGTAGGCCTCCTTGAAATCTGTATCATCATAATACATATCCTTAAGGTGTTCAAACCCCAAGGTCTTCACCTGGAATTCCTACAGAATTAAACATCTCCTGCTTAACGCATCAGCAACCTTATTAGTATTCCCAGCAATATGTTTTATGACAAAAGTAAAATTTTGCATAAACTCAACCTATTTTACATGTCTCTGATTCAGTTTTTCTTGTCGGGTTATGAATTGTAAATCTTGGTTATCGTTGTACAAGACAAACTCTTGTGGGACAAGATAATTCCTCCATTTCTTCAATGCTTGAATTATGGCATATAACTCCTTGTCATATGTGGAGTATTTCCTTCTAGTCTCATTCAGCTTCTCACTGAAATAGGCAACAGGTCAATTGTCCTGACTCAGAACTGCTCCTATTGCAACTCCACTTGCGTCACATCTTACCTGGAACGTCTTTTCGAAATTCGGCAAGACCATAATTGGTCGTTCTATTATCTTCTTCTTCAGTATATTGAAGCTCTTTTCAGCCTCCTCTGTCCATTTAAAGGACTTGTGCCACTTCTTTACTATATCCATCATTGGTGCACAAATTCCACTGAAGTCTCTAATGAAATTTCTGTATAAACTTGCTATACCATGAAAGCTCCTTACCTAGAACATGCTCCTTGGTGATGGCCATTCTCTGATCACTTTCACCTTCTCTGGATCCATCTTCAGTTCATTCGAAGAGATCATGAAACCCAAATAAATGAGTTATGTCTTCATAAAAGAGGACTTCTTCAAATTCATCAACAACTTCTCTTGTTGTAGCCTTCTCATTACTAGTGTTAGGTGCCTCAAATTCTCCTCTTTAGTCCTTCTAAAGACCAGTATATCATCTAGATACACAACCACGAACTTGCCAACGAAATATTTTATAATTTCATTCATCAACCTCATAAAAGTGCTCGGGGCATTCGTTAAGCCAAATGGCATAACTAGCCACTCATACAGACCTTCATTCGTCTTAAAGGTTGTTTTCCACTCATCACCTTCTCTCATCCTGATCTGGTGATATCCACTTTTTAGATCTATCTTGGAAAAGAAATTTTCTCCACTTAAGCAATCCATTAAATCATCCATTCTTGGTAAAGGAAATCTGTACCTAATGGTGATCTTGTTGATGTCTCTTGAATCTGTGCACATTCTCCATCCTCCATCTTTCTTTGGGATTAACAAAGTTGGTACTGCGCATGGGCTCAAACTTTCTCTAACCAAACCCTTATCCAGCAACTCTTGGACTTGGTTCTTCACCTCCTCATTTTCTCGAGGTGTTAATCTATACATTGCCTTGTTTGGTAGGCTTTCACCTAGTATCAAGTCGATATGATGACTGATACTCCTGATGGGTGGCAATGAGTTTGGCAGCTCATCCACCTCTATATCAGCAAAATTATCTAGCAGCTCCTGAACTTCTTCAGGTAGATCATTCACTGATGTACTTGTAAGGATGACTCTGGGCTTCCTCACCACAATGAACTGCATCTCCTCTTCTTCTTTGACTTCTTTTAGGAGTTCCTTCCCGCTCATGAGAAGTATACTTGTGTTGGTTTCCTCTTTTTCTCTCTTCTCCTCCATTGGCAACAACATATGTGTCCTACCATTCTTTTCCAATGTATATGTATTTTTTCTCCCATCATGAATGACATTTCTGTCAAACTGCCATGGTCTTCCCAACAAAATGTGACACACATCCATGGGAATTACATCACACATGATTTCATCTTTATATCCTCCTATTTTAATTTCAACCAGGCATTGTTTAGTGATTGTTACCTGGTGTCCTTTTTGCAGCCATGAGACTTTGTATGGCCTTGGATGTGCAGTTGTCTTCAGCTCCAATTTCTCCACCATATCCATGGATACTAGGTTGTCAGTACTCCCACTGTCAATGATCACCTTGCATACTTTATCTTTAGTCTTGTAATCTCTCCTGAAGAGACTGTTTCTGTGCACTGGTTTTTCAATGTTTTCCTCTGGTTTTAAGAGAACTTTTCTCAATATCAGGGATGCTCCATCCTCTGCTCCCTCTGCCTCAACATCTCTTCATTGTGCTTCTGAAATGTGGGCTTCTCCCCCTTCCTTCTTCTTCTTGGTACATTCCCAAGACATGTGCCCTATATTTCCACAGTTATAGCACCTTACTCCTCCTCTGCCTCTTCCTCTAGAAGAGTTTCTTCCACCATTCTGTCTTCCTCGTGAAATTCCTCCTCATTATAAGTGATTGTGTGGTTTCTTATCCTCATCCTTAGACTGATGTGCTATGTCACGGTTAAATCCCTTACTTTTTCTTGGGATCGAACTCTTACCTCGTTGGTTTTGTTTTCTGGCCATATTCTCCTCTACCTTCAGCGCAAACTGATAAGCATCTTCCATAATCCTTACTGACATCATGCTAAGCTCGTCTTGGATCTCATATCTCAATCCATTTGTATATCTGGAGACTCTTTCTTCGTCTCTCTCCCTTTGTCCAGTTCCGATGTTCAGTCGGTAGAACTCCTCGGTGTACTCCTTGACTGTCATCCCTTTCTGTCTCAGGTTCTGTAGCTTCCTGAGCAGATTGATCTGGTAGTCTTTGGGTATGAACTTATCCTTCAGTTTGGCTACCATCATGTCCCAACTCTTTATCCTCTGTTTGCCTTTACTTCTCTTCTCAGGCTGCAGTTCATCCCACCACAGTGTTGCATTCCCTTTTAGCCTAGTGACTGCCTGCTTCACCTTCTTTTCCTCATCGACATCTTCATAGTCGAAGTGTTTATCCATGGACCTTATCCAGTCCAATAGTTCTTCAACATCTAAGTTTCCCTCATACATGGAGACCTCTATCTTAGCTCCGCCTCCCAATCTGGAAAGTGCTCTCAACAAACGTTCTTCTATAGCATCCTCTCCTACAGCTTCTTCAACCTCATCCTCTTCACTTTCCGCATCACTGACATCCCCAACGTCAGTTGCTCTTCTCTGTGTTTCTTCCATTGCTTCCATCTGGGTGCGAAACTCTCGCACCTTCCTTTCTACAACACGGTTGGCTAAAGGCAGATCTCATCTCCTTGGCGACATCGTGTTGACTGTCTGTCACACACAGAGTACAGCTCCAAGTTTTCTATCTCCCTCTTTTTCCTCCTTCGCCTGAAATATACAAATGAAAAATGGGCTCTGATACCACCTGATGCAAACCCCCTACCTCAGCAAGGTCTACTGACCTCCCAATATTTGGATCATTCTTTTTCTGAGCCAAATTATCTCTTCGCGCTCTTTCTAGAACCCTTCAGACAAATCCACAGGTCCCCCTTTTCTCCTTTGGCACAGGCCTTCAACAAAATATGTGTGCGCACCCCTTTTCCTTAGTGCTCTTCTCTATGTTCTGAGCCGATGTACCTTCTAGGGTTTTCAGGGTTTCAGGACTCCTGTGAGTGAATTCTCCCTGGTTCCTTGTCCTCTTGGACTCCTAGTCTCTGAAACACCGAAAAGGCACAATGCCTCAACTGGCTCCTCCCCTTAGCCTTTCGGGTCTTCACGTTTCATGGTTTCACGAGTCAAGACTCCCAAGCTCCAGACTCCTGGCCTCTCGAGTACCCGATACCCATAATTTTGAAATTATGGCCCACGATAATATGCCACTAGCTTTTCACGATTCGGGGAATCGTGAAGCGAGCGTTCTCCCTTCTGTACTCTGTCTTTCAAAATATCGATTCACAAAATGCCGAACTGGCTTGGTGTTCTCTCTTTCGGGGTTTCACGATTCAGGGAATTGTGATGCAAAGATCCTTCCTTTCCCCTTTCGAGCCTCTGATTGCCAAAAAGCCAAAACACCGAAATGCCCTGGCACCCGATCGACGACTCACAACAATCCCTGTGATCGATGGTCCTGGTCAATTCCTGATTTCGTGATTTTGCGATCTGGGATCCTAAAAGACAAGATCCCCTATGTTTTCAACTCACGTTCCCTGAAATCTCGAAATGAATGTCAATAAACTCTCACCGCTAACCGCCTCGCAGCTCCACCTAACCCAACGTCCTGTGGGGTTTCGGTGTTCCTCCTTGAGGATTCTCCACCGTCCATTTGGATCTCCGAATTCTCCTCCTGGATCTGTGCAGGGTTAAAGCCTGCACTCCTCCCTTCAATCAGACGATCTGCGGGGATTTCCACCACGATCGAATGCTTGATAGCATTCTTCCTCCTGAGCTTTTACTCGATTTCGACTTAGAAGATTTTCTAAGTCTGCGAAGACTCGGTCTTCTTTCCTCCCAGGGAATGGGTTCCTAGATCCTGACAACACTTCCGAAGTGTTATCCCTCCTGAACTTTGTCTGGTTTAGATTCTGACTCCCACACACTCCTTATGTTTGAGGGAGTTTGATAGCTCAGATCCATGGCGTTTTCTCTCTGGCTCGATGCACACCTTGCAGAGATCCTAATGAAGAGAAAACAATTCCACAACGTTTCTCTCTGGCTCGATGGACACTTTGCAGAGCTCCTAATGAAGAGAAACAATTGAAACTGGGAACAACTCACAGTTCCATTCACTTGTTTACAAAACATAAAATAACAGGAAAATACACACAGTCCAAGCACAACACTTTTGGATCAATTTTCCATTTGTTCTATTCATAAGTGCCCACTGGTTACTAAATACATACAAAATATAGTAGCTCCAAAAAATGAGATCTTCTGCTCACTTGCAGTTCTCTTATAGATCAATTTCTCTATGTATCCCTTCTCTCTCTTCTAACTGGGTGTGTCAACTTCTACATAACTCATAGATGTTTCTAGGTTTTCCCCTGGCTACTTGCCTACTCTAAATTTCATCCTACACTTTCTAAGTCCAGTCGCATTCTAGAGCCGAAGTGGAAACTCCTGCTCTGTTTACAATTTCAAAAACTTGCTTCATAGGGTAAAATTCGGCATCAGTTCAAGTGTGCCTCAAAAAGTGAATTTTGGTGCTGAGTGGAGGTGGATCCTGAAATCTGTTGTAGCCGCCCATGTCGAAGTTCTGGAAGAACTCACACGTGTTGAATGTTCCCGCCTCTATGCACTTGACACGATGCTCCTACATCAATATGATTGAGTCTAGGAAAATTCATTAGGTTGTTGAAAAGTATGTGCTCCATTACTTGAAGGGTATAGTGCATCATGGTCTGGGGTATGTAGGAGGTGACGATTTGATGTTGCATGGTTTTGTAGATTCTGATTGGGCTAGAGATGAAAGTAGTAGGAAGAGTACTTTAGGGTTCTATTTCATTTTGGATTTAGGGATGATATTTTGGTTTGAAAGGAAGAAAGTATTAGTTTCACTTAGTTCAACAAAGGAAAAACATATGGTATCTATTTCTACTAGTTATAAGGTCATATGACATCACAAGTTGATAGAAGAGTTGATTGATTAGATGTTGGAGCCTATAGTGATTTACTATGATAATTATAGTTACATAAATCTCTTTAATAATCCATTGTTTCATGATTTATTTAAGAACATTGATATCTATCACCATTTCATCATGGATAGATTTTAGAAGGGTGTAGTGATCCTAGAGTATATTACTTCAAATTTGCAAGTTGCAAACATTTTGACAAAGCCCCTGGATAAGGGCAAGTTTGAGATGTTGTGGGAGGATTGGAATGGTTAAGAACACTTTCCTCTCAAAATGAGAGTGTTACAATATTTATGTGTTTCTCCTCAATTTATTCCCCAATGTACCTATAGTATCCTATAACAACATCATGTTTGTAGTAGCATAAACATACCTATAACACTATGTAATAGCATTAGGTGAAGGGAGAAGAGGTATTTAAGGATCCAAAAGTGAAGGAATATACATGCATATTTCATCCATGGATAAAGTGTTATTTATGTCTTCACTTCATCTCACTTCAGTACAAAATTATATCTTCTTATCATTTCTAAAATTAGAGTGCATGGAAAACAAGGAATCCAATTTTAGACTATGATGCATTGTTCTATGAGTGAGGTGCTCTATTATAGTTAAATTCCACATGTAGCCTAGGTGCACTTCCCTAAAATAGAATAGGGTTTTATTTAGTTAAATAAGGCACAATAATATAGGAGTCCCAAAATTGTTACTCATTCAATTTACCAACAAATGTGAGCACTTTGCTTTTTTCCCTAAGTTAATTATAAAAAAAATAAAAATCTAAATGTTAAAATTTCATATTATTCATTGTTATTAATTTTTAGTTAGCATATGTGTTTTTGTATCTAGTGAAGAAAGGTAGCTTTGATACTTCCTTAAGTTTCTAGGTTTTTAAGGTTACAAATTTGCAAATATGTTTATCGTGTATTGAAATTTTCATAGAAAATCGCTAAGTAAGGACATCAATTTGTATCTTAAAGTGAGAAATTAGTTTTATGGAAGTTTTCATTGAAAGTAGAAACTAGGAAATCAAGTGACACAGACGCAGACGCACACCTCACGCTCTCTACGTCCACTCACATGATCATTCTGTCTAGATCGTGAGCCGAAGCGGCTCTCTCGATTCCCACTAGAATCTCTATTAAAATCGACCCACGGGTCCTTTCTTCACCTGCATGATCGTCTGTACTCAACCGTGGATCTCCTTGACTAAATCCTAGGTTTCGGGATTCTCCAATCCCCGATGTCGAGAATTCCTTGTTCTCTTGATTCCCCGATCACCAAGTCTTCGATTCGTCGAAAACGACTTCAATCATCATTAGCCCCCTGGGCTATATTCTGGTCCCTATGACCACCATCTCATAGGACCACGGCTCTATGTCCTTAGGGATTGAACCTCACAAGAGCCCCTTCTCGCCTTAGCCCCGTCTGGCTATGCTCTAGTCCATGTGACCAGTCCTCATAAGACCGCAGTCTTGTCTCTTTCGGGATTTCCTTATTCGAAAGTCCGACCTCTCGACCTCTTGATTCCCCGAGAATGCCGACACATGAAACACTGAAATGACTGTTGTCCCAACCTTCCCTTCCTTTCGCGATTTCGGGCTTTTAAAAGCCGAAATACATGGGCCTCTTGTCCACGGGACCCCCGATTCTTCGAATCCTAATATCCCGATTCTCCGACGTGACGTCAGTTGGACCCGCAATGGAACCTTCTGCCTTGTCGGGTTTTTTCCCGAAAACCTCGATTGTTGCCACATGTCCTCCTATGATAGACGATCCTCGTCGCTTCGCTATTTCAGGGTTTTCGATGCTGAAATGCTCCGACTTCTTGTCCTCGAAACTCCTGAAATTCCGAATTCTGAAATTCCGATGGACTCTTCCTTTTTCGGGACTTTTCCCAAGCCCTTAGGTTTCCGCCACGCATCCCAACAGATGGATGGTCCAGATCAAAATAGAGATTTTCTTTATGAAGTGACCTGATGGAGCTTTCCACCTTATTGGGGTTTTGGACTTCATGGTTCTGAAATACGCGTGCTTCCTATCTTCAGGATTCATGAAACGTCGAATCCCGAAATACCGATGGACTCTCCTATCGGGATTTTTCCTGAATTCTCGGATTTCTGCCACGCGTCCTCCTATGATGGACAGTTCTTGATCATTTCGTGATTTTGGGAAATTTGATACCGGTGTCCTACTGTCCTCTCAAACCTCGAATTTCTGATATGAGAAATGTCGACGACTCCTGATCTCTGCCGCGTGTCCCAACAGAAGGACGCTCAGATCTGTTTTGGGGTTTTTTACAATGAAGATTCCCGATCTCCTGTCTTCGAGACTTCTGATATCCCGATCGCTAAAGTCCCGATATCCTGACTCCTTCGGAACTTTCACCCTCCTATTCATGAAGTTTAAACCTCATGCAGCTCCTGTCAGATCCGACGACTGACAAGTGATTCGCTCAAGATCTGATGGTTCAGATCTATTTCTTCTGTGGACTCCTATGTTGCACTGCCTCTTGGACGTGAAACCCAATGGTCCAGATCTCTTTTGTAGTCTGACCGGACGGTTGCTGTGCTCCTCCTGAGCTTGGGCACTTTCTTCCCATATTTGGGAGAATTTCAAATTCTTAAAGGCCTCAACGTTTGTTCCGTTTCTGTGAGCTCCCCAATCATGAGTTCTATCCTATGCGCATATGGAAACACTGCCCCTCCTGAGATTTTCCTTTGAATCCTTAAGGGATTCTGCGACTTCTGTGCCTCTGTAGAGTCTTTACACACACACAAAGGTTCTATCCATCCTGAGCTTTTCCCTTCACTCAGACCTCTAAGGAAATAATTCCTTCTCCTTTCTCCTCCTGCTGGAGAATGTAATGCCCTCCTGGCTATCCTTCTGCTCAAGAAACCTCTTGCTGAGACTTTCAGGGTATTCAACAACCCTACATAGATCCTTCAGTGGAATCTCCTCCTAATTCTAGAACTCAAAAGAGAGTTCTCTTCCTTGTGCTTGTCTGCACACTGTCTCAATGCCCTCCTGGAAAAGTTTTACAAAACTCTCAGCGGAGTTTCTGTTCTCTCCTGCACACCCTATGCACCTGCTCAACTCCCTCTTGGAAGAGCTCTTAGAATCCTCAGTGATTCTGGTTCCTCTTGAACTCACAACAGAGTTCATCCTCTGTGCACTCCTTGCACTAGCTTGATGCCCACCTGGCAGAGCTTCACAGAACTCCTCAGAGCTTCACAGAACTCCTCAGAGCTTCTATATGCAACTATTTTCTCCCTACACAGCCTTGCCTCCTGAGGTGTTCAACAACCTCATAGGTCTTTCTTCCGAGTTGTTGACTTTATTTCTTGTGCTATAGCATGTCTTTGTTTGAACCTGCAGTATTCAGAAGTGCTTCAGTGCACTGGTATTCAGAGACCACAGTACTCTTTCATGTCCTCCTGGCATGAAACCTCAAATACCTTCACCTGAAATCAAACCAAATCCTTCAAATGAAAACCTACAACATACATCCACATCATACATTCATATCATATGAAGAACACTCACAGACATTCATTTAACACATAGTCATGCAGGAAAAACTGTTATTTGTATTAAAAATGGCAAACATCTGTGTTTACAAGGTGTTTCTGAGAACGGCCTGTAACAAGGTCTCGACTCCTTCTCTTCTACTCTCTACTCGCAAACCCTCTTCTCATTCCACTAACTTTCCTCTGTTAACCATTATCCAAAATGAGATACTGATCTCTTTTACCTGAGGGGGATCTTAGAGCGCTTCCCTCCAATCTACCTACCCTATTCAATTACATTGAATAGTTTTCTAGTCCACAAATTGGATCTAGATCTCAGCCTTACAAGCATTAAGGCCTACCTACTTTAATGTCTGCACAAAGGCACGGCTCCATGGCTCAATAGCCTACAACATTAATTACATTCAAATTCAAAACTGAAGATGAGGTTGTGCCTCTCTTCAACCTTGAATGCACGCATTGACGTGGTTGGATGGATGGTTGGCTGACATGGAGAGATGCTCCTGCATCACCAAGAGAAAGAAGTTAATTCATCTAAAAACTAACTGATTTGTTCACTTCACTTTAAGGCTTCCTGAATTGAATGCAATAGAAAATAATGTGAAAAAGATTGAAAATAAGTATTTGGGTCCTCCTCAGATAGAAAGAGAATTCTATATGAATTACATGGTTGTTGCAACTCATCTGCATGGATTTAACATTATCAAAACCTCTCAATAAGTACCAAGATCCTCAAGAAAATCTATCAACAAGCCCAAAAGTAAACTTTCCATAATTTTCCCCAAATTGGTAAACTGGTAGAATTCATAATGTTTAACAACTTTTTATTTTAAATCACTACAAAATATCACTGTTATATTTCCCAAAACTATGTATTGGGAATTGTTCCAAAAATGAAACGATCTATAATTCAAATGTGGTGACCAACCATATTTCAACTTTTTTATCACCTTTGTCTCTTGTATAAAAGTGATATTCAACCTCCTTTCCCTTGTTTTATCCATGTAAATGTCTAGCAACAACTACAAAATAACTAATCTTAATTGAATTTAATCTTTTACATGAAATTTGATTACTATGCATAAATAATATTAGAATAATCTAATTATGAAATGAATAACAAAATAAATCAACTATCATATATTTTTATTACATCGTTTATCTTATTTCTAATGAAGAATTTAATCACTAGCAATAATGGAGCATGACAATAATATATCAATCAGATGCATATTCAACTCAACATAATTTGTTATTAAGCAACATATTTGTACATGAACAAGAGATATCTCATGAAATAACCAACCCCTAAAATCATTGAACAAAAAACCCCTAAGATCACTCAACTATAATTATCTCAATCTCAAATTATCTCTTCGATGTATGAGCACATTAGCAACTTCAACAAACATTCTAATTAAACTAAGGAAAATCCAAATGAATCAGTAACCCAACATTTCTCCACCATAACTATCATTCAAGGAGATTCCAAGATCATTTCATAATTTGTAGAACTTTTCCTTTGGTAGTACCTTGATGAAAATATCTACAACTTTCTCTAATGTACTACAATACATAATATCAAGAACACTTTATTGAAATAAATCTAAAAAAAAATGATATTGTGTATCTATGTGTTTGTTCTTGTTATGGAAAATTAGTTTCTTAATTATTTGAATAGAACTTTGATTATCACAAATCAATTGTGTGATTTGTTTTTTCTTGTTCATATAAATCCTATAAAATTATGCTTAACCAAATTGTTTCACATGTTGTTGTAGCTATTTCTTTGTATTGTACTTCTACTATGGATAATGAAATTGTAGGTTTCTTTTTAGTACTCCAAGCAACTGTTATTGAACCCATGTTGAATGCATAATGTGAAATAGACTTCCTATCATCCATACAACCTACCCAATATGAATATTTATAACCAATCAATTTGAAATCCTCTATGGATATGTATACCAAACCATATCCAATTGTACCACATAGATACCTCAACTTTCTCTTAATTGCTTTCCAGTGTATCTCCTGAGGATGTGACAAAAATCTTAAAGCTATGCCAATTGAAAATTTTATATTTGGTTAAGTTGTAGTTAGGTAGTCAAACTTCCAACCAATTGATGATATAGGGTACTATCAATTCGATTGGAGTCATAATTTATTTGTAACATCAACCTGATTTCTAGTGGAGATGCAATCGGCTTACAACTCATCATGTTGAAATTATTCATAATATCCCAAGTATACTTTTCTTGTGACATGAAAATGTTATCTTCTTTCTACCATACCTCAATACTTAGTAAATAATGCAACTCACCAAGATTTTTCATCTCAAATTCAACAATCATATGTGATTTTAACTTCTGAAACAATTCAGGACTATTTCCTATGTAAATAAAATCATCAAAATTTAATGCAACTATTAGAATTTCTTCTCTGATTGAAGAATGTATGAATCTTATTCAGATGAACTCTTAACTACTCCATGATCCTGAAAATATTTATTAATCCTAGAATACCAAGCTTGCAGTGCCTGTTGGTGACTATACAAGGACTTCTTCAACCTGTAAATACAATCCTCTTCACATTTAATTTCAAAGTCCTTTAGGTTTTTCTACATAAATTTCTTCATTAACATAACGATTCAAGAACATTGACTTAAAATCAATATAATAAATTGTCCACTTATAATGTGTAGCTAATGCAAGTACCATCCTTATTATGTCCAACTTTTCCACTGGAGCAAAGGTTTTTGTATAATCAATTCCCTCTTTTTCTACATAACCTTTTGTAAATAAATGATCTTTGTTCTCATCAATTTACCATCTTATATATACTTAATTTTATATATCCATTTAGTAACAAGTATGTCTTTTTCTTTGGGAAAATTAACCAAATTTTATGTATCATTTCTTATGAAGGATTTAAATTCTTCTTCCATTGCTTCATTACATACATTCTTTCATAATGATTCTACATAACTTTATGGTTTATCAACCTTCATTATTCATTAATTATGTCATAAGAGAAAAATTCCCAGTGATTTTTTTTTCTAGAGACTCTTTTCTCAAAATTTCCATCCAACAAATTACTCTATGAACGACCTTTAATTAGAGATTTAGGATTCCAATTAAATTCATTTTCCTTAGCCTATTTAGACTATATCCATCACCAATTACCACTCCATCCTTGCTTAATTCAATGTAAACATATTCTTGTTGATAAATTCCTTGTTCAACAAACAAAAAAAAATTATTATTAAAGTTGATTATCTTCAGGATTAAATAACATGTATATTTTAGTTTATGTGTTATACCCAATAAAAATAATTGGCCCTTGGGAATAATTAGCCCTTGGTTATTTGAAGTCTAAAATTTCCGCTTCAGAATACAATATTGAAGAAAAATAAACTATTACTCCTTAAAAAAAAAAAAAAAAAAAAAAAAGTAAAGATATTTCTTCCACCTTGCATTGACAAGAATATTGAAAAGAAATAAAGTGTAAAAGAATGATTTAAACTACCACAAATCTTTGAGTAAATTCAAGCTCTCTTACTTCAACACAAGAATTGAATATCTCTATCGTGGAAATTCACATACAAGAATGTTTTCAACAAGAAGGTTTTGTTTCCATAAAGAAAAAAGAAAAGAAAATAATATATATATATATATATATATATATAAGGAAAAAGAAAAAAAAATATTTTTTCCTATTATAAAGAAAAATAAATATTATTACCAATGCTTACATCAATATCCACTCTTTACAACCGTGCAGCCACAAGTTATTATGCACAACATTTTTCATACTATTTTAAGTGCAGTAACTCTATTGTTCATTATACCATTCCATACAATTTCCATAGAAATAAAAGGGTAAATTGCCACTGTTTAACAAAAAGTCGTGACCTTTGTTAAAACAAAACAAAAAGGAAAAAAAAAAATTAATTAACTTCTACGATATATTAATTTTAAGAAGTGAAGAATATATGGTGAAAAATATAAAAGGATGATATATAATAAAAAAGTCAGAAGTTTAATAAAAAAAAGGTTGTTTTCATGAATTAAGGAAGGAGTATAACTAAAATATTTCTTTTGGGAAGTGGGAAGGTAATATTAAATTATTTTTCATTAATTACCAAAGAAAAAAAAGAGACTAAGTGAATATAAAATTACTTTTGGTAAAGTATAAGAAAATATTCAAAGTTTTTGAACTCTATATATATAAAAAGAAGAATTATCAAGGATTATTTTCTTAAAAGAGTATAAAGGAATATTAGAGGAAGATATATATTAAGTCAAGAAGATTAAGTCTTATTATTATTAAAGGGATATTATAATAATTATAAGGACAATTCAAATTAAACAATGGATTTTAAGGAAGAAATATTTTCTGATAAAAATCATCTAACTAGATGAATCGGATTATTAACATTTAGAGGAAATATTCAAGAAAAGAAGTTAGCATCCACATTTTTCCAGATAAGAAGAAAAATCACATAAGTATGGACTTAGCTAATCAATTAATAATTCCAAAGACAAATGTAATCTAAACAAATGACGTTTTTTTTGGCAATAAATATGACATCAAGGACTTATTGTTGACACTCGAAGATATAAACTCATATCAAATTTCAAGGTTACAACTATATATTAAAAAGAGATTTATATAATCATCGCTCGACTTGGTTAGAGACGTTGGGTAGCTTAATATTAAACCTTGAGAAAAAGTTTTTAATTTTTTCCTACAAGAAGAAAAAAATAAAATTACATGACGTCTCAGTGAAATCAAATTTAGTATCTACATCAAAATATCTTGATCAGATATCCAAAATACTATAGTCAGAAAAATGAAAATCAATACTTGAGATCCAAAAAGAATGTGACAAAACCGTAATAGACAAATACATGGAAATAATCAAAGTTTACTCACCCAAATTAAGAAGATAAAGAGTGATAAGAAGATGGTATAATTCAAGTTAGAACAACTTACCAATAATGAATCATTGGTTGATAAAGAGACAATGAATGAACCTATGGAACTATAGAATTCTTCAAATGGAAAAAAATCGATGGTGGATAAAGCAATTAATACAGACCCAGTCAACCTTACAGCTCAAAAGGATTCATTTGATGTAAAGAGGTCTTCACATGTCGAAGTAGAAACAAGCCAGGGCTATGAAAAAGACTCAATTCCAAGTGTTAATCAAGAAGAAGCTACAAGTATGTGAAGTAAATATCAAGTTACAAGGATTCCTTATAGACATGCTAATCAAAAAAATCAATACTTCAACCAATCAATGTATCCACAGAAACAAATGACAAATATGTCAAAAAATATTACCTCCATTACAAATGATTCTCAAGGTAGAAGCTATCATGGGAGTCAAAATACATCCAATTGTCTACAATAACCCCATAAAATCCCCATTGTGCAGAAGATTGATTTAAGGTAGGAAGACTCCCTTACAATTCGGCGGTTCTACACAGCACTTAGAACATCCTATCGTTTCAAGCCCTCAATGATCACTAAATCAGGGATAAAGAATAAGGAGACGATATTACAAGCCAGAGCAAGGGATATGCCTTCCATAAGTATGCTTTGAGGACAAATAATTTTTAAGGGGAAGGAAATGTTATGAACATAATATATAATAATAAATATAAATACATTATAATAGTTAATGAATAATTAATGAAGAGACACCTTCCCAATGAAAGGTCATGTCTCTTCATGGAAGGGCACCCCTGCATGGGTATATAAGGACCTCATTCTTATTGTATCTGATCATCTCATATTCATATACATTATTATTTAATATATTATCCTTTATGGATTATAACCTGTTGTCCTACCTACATTGCGTATTTACCTGGTGAATCAGCTTGGTTCACCACAATAGCCATTGTACCTTTCCCTTTAACCTCTAATACACTATCATCTCCAAATATCAGTTACTTGAATAAATTCCATCTCTTCTGGTGAAAAATTCCCCTTGAGATGTCATATGTGTTGAAAGTCCCAAATTGATGTACTAAGCCTCACTTCCATGAATTATGCACAATTAAGCATGATATAAATGTTGGCATGTTTTACAAGAAAGCGTGTGCTTGTCATTGATGGTAAGAACAATAACGTTGATATTTTACAAGAAAAGCATAAGCTCGAGAGGAGAAGCGAATAGTATTAAGAAACAAGAAAGATCAGAAGAGATAGCAGTTTCCAGAATTGCAGATGAGGTCCAAGAGACAGACTCACAGAAGGAGAAAATGTTGAGAGCCGTGAACAATTATAAAATCTTATAAGTCGGAGAGATCATAACCTTAGGAGGAAAAGAGATAGTGGCCATTGGATCACCGATCCAAAATACCAGTAACCATTAGATCTAGTGGATTTGCGAGGAGGTTACCATTTGGGGAATATCACTTCGAAAGAATTGGAAACTTGAAAGTTGAATTACCCAAAGCCCAAAATCCGAAATGAATGTGGACCATCGGATCTGGAGAAAATGTGATGACTGTTGGATTGAATTAGTGGAAGGACAGAATAAGAAAGGGATGATATCTGAGATCATGATCACCCAAATATTTTTCGACTGTCAGATCGAATTAATTGAAGGATAAGTTAAACGGGGCTAAAAGAGTTGAGAATTTGATTATCCAAATACCCATCAGACATTGGATCAAACGCGGATTTCTGTCAATCATTGGATGATTCTAAGTGGAAATATAGGACAATCTAGAAGAGTTGCATCGTATATAGATTGGGCCATTGATCTAAGATCTTGATCCAACAAAACTCATTCATTTTCGGTATAAATATGTGAGGAAGTTACTCTCCGAAAAAATCTCACTTCAAGAATTCAGTTTGAGATTTGAAATCTACGAAGTCCGGACACCCAGAGAGCCGAATTACGTTCTTGTCATCGTATCATCTGAAGAATATCATATCCGTCAGATTATTCTAAAGTGGACATATAGGATCATTTCGGTAAAGGGTGTGCTAATCTCAGTGACCGAGAATCGAGGACTCAGATCTACAGTCGATAGGGCATATCAAAACCCCTAAGATTTTTTCCTTTAACCGTAGGGGGGTCCGAGTTGGTGGTATTTTCCCTGTGGGACCCTCATATGTGTCACCTTTCTGTTAATTTGGACCCCCCTCACTCATTACCACTTACCGCCTAACCCCCCTCCGAGTAAACCACCAAACCACTCATACATACCACCTCTGTGCTCTGACATCACACTCCACTACCCGCTACACGTCACACTCCAATACCGTGCTCTGCCTCCACATTCCACTACACTGCCTACACATCTCACCCACGTCAGCAGACCACCTCACCAAGGACATGTGGTAGACCACGTTAGCAAGATCATGAGTCATTCGATCTGAAAGATCACTTCAGGTGTATTCTCAACTGTTGATCATAGTACATTGGAAGGATAGTGTAAGTTTGAGAAGTTGAAATTCTGAAGTTCTAAAGAGAGAAGTTCCGACAACTGTCCATCTCAATGTTTGATTAAGTCCTAGTCCTCATATTGAATAATGAAAGGATGAGTGTAAGGATCAAATATGACCATTGATTTGTTTCTAGAAATATATTGTCCGATCTGATCCGTCGGTTTCAGGATCACCGTCAAGATCGTAAGATCGACGGTTCCGTCACATTGTGGGGCTAGAACATGATCGGGTCTTAATTTTTCATGAGCGGGCAACAATTTAAACCATGATTTTGGAGAAATGACGCATGAAGGCTCGTAGTGAATTGAGGGTTTCCCTCAAACCACCTATGGACGTGCCCGCAATCACGTAGTCACGTGAAGTTGATATCCCAAGGTCATATCATGAAAAAGATCTAGTGCTTAGTAGACCGAGATCAGGAAGAGCGTTTTGAATAGGCGATTGGGTCACTGCTAGTGGTCACATGAAGGAAGGGACTTAGAATCCAAAGAAGCCAAAGACGACTGATTGTAACTGACAGAGAAGACGAAGAGTTTTGACTGCCAAATAAGCCAAGGAATCTCATGATAAGTCTCATTGATGATGAACACACTGAGCATAACCGCCAGAGAATTCAAAGAGATTCAGGGTGATCTCCAGAGGAACTAAAGAGTCTCAAGGTAACTACCAGTAGGATCAAGACTCTTCATAGAGACAATTGACATATGGAAAATCATTGAAGATATTAACTACCAAAGAATCCAAAGAATCTCAGGATAACGACCACTGATGAAGAGTAGACTCAGCATGATCGCCAACGAGAATGAAGAGTTAGGTGTATGATCGGGCATAGAACTTGGCATGATAAATATATGCAGAACAAAGAAGACATGGTTTCTTCTGTTGAGACTTATTCATGCAGGTGGAAGCGTGCTATGAGAAGGAGATGAAACACACAGAAGAGGCATAGCGCATAGAATGGAAATAATACACAGAGCATAAAGCACAGAAGAAAGACATAGAACAAAGATGCATATCTGAGAGAGAGAGAGAAATTTGAGTTGTGCATGCAGAGACAGAGAAAAAGATTAGAAAGCTCAAGAAGATGTGAGAACGAAGACATTGATGTAGGCAAAGCAGAGTAGTGTAGTAGAACGGTGATGAGACTAGTAAGCCATTGATCAATACTGTATCACTGTGATAAATTTATGAAAAGCAAATATTTATATTTCAGGGTGGTAGGGTGGTGCTAGGGAGGATTGTTGTCCTCAGAGTTTCAAGTGGGTGCTTGAACACAAGGAGTTGTAGCTTCTATCTGGTTTCATCTAGAAAAACCAAGGTGGTAGGGTGGTGCAAGGGAGAACTAGTGTTCTTCGTTATACAGGTTGGTGCCTGTGTAACTGGAAGTTGGTGCTTCCATCCAGTTCATGCCAGAACACTCAGGGAGTTGGTGCTTCCTTCTAGTGGGTGCTAGAGAAACCAGAGAGTTGGTGCTGTCACCAAGTTGCTTCTTGTAAAATAGAGGTGGTAGCCTCAAAAGGTGTTGGTGCTCATAAGAATGATAATGTACAGAAAATAAAGATTACTTATCATATAAAGAAGAAGAGGTTTTTCCCTTTATGGGTTTCCTCGGGAAATATCTGTCTCTCTATATTTCATGTGTGTGATTGATGTTGAATATTCTATTTCTTACTTCCTTACATTATTGTGATCATTATTGAGTGTTTTGTAAAGAGTTTAAAATGGGCATAATTGTTTAAGCACAGTAACAACAGATTCACCCCCCCCCCCTCAATTGTCCAACAAGTGGTATTAGATCCAGTTCTTTTTATTTAAAGGTAGATTAATAAGATTAAACATGAAAAATCATGAAGGAACTTCAACCAATAAGCCCCCCCTATTCAATGGAACAAACTTTGGCTTCTGGAAAGTTAGGATGAGAACCTACATAATGGCTTTAGGTGCAGATGTCTAGGATGTGATAGAGATTGGTTATGTAAAGCCAGTTGTACTAGATAATAAGGATGACAAGCTAGAATTCAGCTTCAATGCTAAGGCTATGAATGCTATTCTGAGTGGGCTTGCAGAAGCAGAATTTGTAAAAGTTATGCACTTAGAATATGCCAAAGAAATGCGGGACAAACTCATTATCAATTATGAAGGTAATGAGAGGGTAAAGAATGCCAAGATTCAAACCTAAAGATTACAGTTTGAACAACTAAATATGAATGAGGATGAAACAACAAATAATTTTTTCTTAAGAGTTGAGGAGCTTGTGAATTCCATGAAGGGTCTTGGTGAGAAAATTGAAGATGTATTTTTAGTTTAGAATATTTTCAGATCTCTACCAAATATATTTAATACAAAAGTTTATGCAATAGAAGAACTGAATGATCTTAAGACCTTGTTTATTGATCAAATTCTAGGAACTCTAACTTCTTATGAAATGAGGATTAGTAAGGATAAACCCACCTTTGGAGAAGCATCATTTAAAGAAGATAACAATGGGAATTCTGAGCCGGATGAAATTGAAGCAAAAATTGTGAGAAGACTAAAGAAAGGATCAGGCAAGTACCAAGGCAAGTTTCTCTTCAAATGTTTTAACTATGGAAAGATAAGTCACTTTTCATATACGTTTCCACACAAGAAGAAGGACTAGAACTCTAAAGGTGAAGAGAAGTACAAATTCGAGAGATTTGGTAAAAGGAAAAGTTTGTGTAAACAATGATGACTCTTCAAGAGACACAAATAGTGACTCTTCTTGTGAAGATAAGGTAAACAACTTCATTCTTATGGCCAAAGAGGATTCTAATAATAAAAGCACAAGAAGTGATGTTGATGATGAAGAAGTTGTGATTGACATGGAAGGAGAGCTGATCAATTCTTTGGAAGAGATTGACAGACTCATGCATAAGAAGATAAAGCAAAAAAAATTGTTGATACAATTCGAGAAAGACAGTAAAAAATCTGATGAAGACTTTGCCCTGCTAAAAGTGGAATTAGAAAAAGCAAATAAAATAGAGGACATTACGAAACAACGATTATCAGAGAAGAAGGAAAGATGTGAAGCCTTGGAAGAAGAGGTAGTAAAAACCAAAAAATAGATGGAGAAGTTTAAAGAATTGTATCTCCAAAATCTTCCAAGCATTAAAGCCTCAACAGAACTAAACGACATTCTGAGAAAACAGAGATCTCCTTTGTTGAATATTGGTTTCGGCTATGTAAGTGGTTCAAGAAGAAAACAACGAGAAAGAAAAGAGCCAATAAAGATAATTAGGTTCCAAGTCAGCAGACAATCAGACCATGTGAGTGCTCTGTCGCCAGAAGCTAATAAAGACAAGATGATCCTTGATAAAAAAACACAGGTATCATAAGATGGAGCAACAAATGACAAGCACAAGTCCATCCTTCAAGTACCAAAATTTCTTCCATGGTTACTATTTTTACTTCTCTAATTTTGGTCATAAGATTGCAAATTGTCAAATTAAGTTTAGAGACACGCAACTGAGGAAATCAAGAAATAAGCAATCTTTGCAACATAGAATTAAATATCCAATGAGTAGAAAAAATTTCACCAATCACTTTGACCTATTGAACAATGAGCTATGTTATAACTGTCATAACTTCGGCCACAAAGTTGCAAACTTCCATCTGAAGAATTACAAAGTAGATCTAAGGATAAAACCCTTAGCCAGAAATGCCAACACATGGAAAAAGAAAGATAGTGAAAAATGTGGTCTAGTACTTTCAGCTCAAAAACAGAAAGACCCCTAGTATATAGATAGTGGATGTTCCAAGCACATGACTGGAGACAAGGATAAGTTTATGTCTATAAGTAAAGGCAAAATAGGAAATGTGACCTTTGGAAATGATGAACCAGATAAAATCAACGGTAAAGGGATGGTGAGTTTGAGCAATGGTAAAGGAAAAGCCTAGGATGTTTTGCTTGTATATGGGCTGAAACATAATTGTCTCAGTGTAAATCAAATGTGTGACAGAGGATGTGAAGTGGTTTTCACTTCCAAATATTGTAAGATAAAATCTGGAAACTCAGGACAAGTGTTGGATAAAGGTATAAGGATAGATATTAATGTATATGTATGTTATTGGATAAATCCGTAGGTGCAGACACTAACCGAACTCCCTAGATCCACCTGGATCTAGAACAAAGAAAGACAGAGCATGACTCTTTCCCTAGATTGTGACCATTGAATTAAATAGGAGGCAAGAAAGAATAACATACCTTATTATCGCTTCATATGGTCTTTTTTTCTCCCGCTTCGCTCCAATGCTCTCGTGCAGTCAAGACCAAGACAACACAAACCAATCGAAGTGAAGACAACTCAATATATTCAAAGGTAAATCTATGTATATGATCAAGGAATTATACAATAAAGTGGAAATAGCTTTATGGGAAAGGGACATATTACTGTATCATATTAATGGAAAGTAAAGATTACAACCTAAGCCTTGATGTTGCAAACTTCCTTTCGATGGCCCTTGGCTCCGACACACACACTTGCTCACTTTCATGAAAAAGATCAAAACCCTTATGATATCCTTGCTAGAGTTTCCCAACCTGTTGTTCAAGCTTCAATCCTTCACACAATTCTTTCACTAATTCTCCAATGAATCTTGTTCTACCTTGCTTAACCTTTTCCATGAGAATTCCCTCAATATATAGGAGAGAATGAATTAGTTACTTGGATAAGAATGATCCCAAAATATCAGGGAATCCAGTACTAGGATAACCATTCGAATTCCATCTCATCCTTCTAGAAGAGTCCCTTCTAGAAGCATCGATAATTCATCTTTTTCCTTTCTTTAGAAAGAGTTCGCACCCTAGCAGTTCAACACAGTGCGAACTTCTCGCACCCTGGCTTAAGGCAGCCTGCGAGAATCATGCATTCTCATAGGCAAATGTATTAGCAGCCTGCGAACCTCCTTCAAAAATGATATTTCTGGAAAGAGAAGAAAGTAACTTTTCTCAGGAGAAAGTTCTTATGAAGAGCCTGAGTGCACCATCATCAATACATCATCATGATGACCAAAATCATGGGTAACAATGTACTGACAGAAGATAGAGAAGAGTGTCATCTAAGAAGACATGATGAAGGTTGGTTATGGCATAGGAGACTTGGACACCTAAACTTTCACCACTTAATCAAGCTCAAGAATCTTGAGGCAGTAAAAGATCTTCCAAGAATATCAAAGCCACAAGATTTTGTGTGTAAACCCTGTCAGGTAGGAAAGCTAACCAGGACACAGTTTACATCCAAGATCTCTAATTCAACAGAGAAACCACTTCAATTAGTTCATATGGATTTATGTGGACCATGAAGACAGGAAGACACAGGGAAACAAAACTACTTCATGTTGATCATTGATGATTACTCCAAACTCAATTAGGTTTCTTTTCTCAAAGAAAAAGCTGAAGCATTTGAGAAATTCAAAATATTTAAGGCTGTAACTGAGAATCAAACAGGGAACAGATTAAAGGCTATAAGATCAGACAAAGGAGGAGAATTTATGTCAAGTGATTTCAAGGATTTATGTGATAAACATGGGATCAAAAGAGAATACACAATCCCAGGAACTCCACAACAAAATGGAGTAGTTGAGAGGAAAAAAATAACAGTTCGGCAAATGGCTAGGTCAGTGATGAATGAGAAGAACATTGGTCAAACCTACTGGGTAGAAGCAATACACAAAAAAATCCATATTCTTAACAAAGCTCACCTCAAACCACATAGTGACAAGACACCTTATGAACTGTGTTATGGAAGACCTGCTTCAATCAAACACTTCAAAGTCTTTGGGAGTAAGTGCTACATAAAGAATAATAATGAAAACATTGGCAAGTATAATGACAGGGCTAATGAAGGCATATTCTTAGGGTATGCTACAAACAGTAAAGGATACATATGCTATAATAAGAGGCTGCATAAATTGGTTGATTGTATTGACATAAAAGTTGATGAAGGAATCCCAATAAGAGAGGTGAGCAATATTGAATCAACCACAAAGGATATAGTTGAAGTTTAAGATGAACAGGTCCAAGAATTAGAAAAAGAAGACTTTGAGTCAGATGAAGATAAAAACACGCAGGCGGACTCAAATCAGCAGACAACATCAAATCCTTCCTCCAGAATTACTCAAAAGAATCATCCTGCAAGTCAGATAATTGGTGAGAAATACAAAGGTGTACAAACCAGGAGAAGGATAATCAAATACACTGAGTAATCACATATAGCCTTCATATCCATTGTGGAACCCAAGAACTTCAATGAATCCATTGAAGATGTAAATTGGTTAAAATCAATGAACGAGGAACTAGATCAGATTGAGAAGAACAATACTTGGGAGCTTGTTCCTAGACTAGCAGATAAGAATTTAATTGGATCCAAATGGGTGTTTAAGAATAAAATGAATGAACAAGGACAAATTGTCAGGAATAAAGCTATATTGGTCTGTAAAGGGTATGCTCAAATAGAAGGACTAGATTTTGATGAAACATTTGCGCCCGTAGCAAGATTAGAAGCTATTAGAATGTTTCTTGCCTATGCTTGTCATAAGAAGTTTAAAGTCTATCAAATGGATGTCAAGTTAGCTTTTCTAAATGGATATATAACAAAAGAAGTCTATATGGAACAACCAGAAGGTTTCCAACTGTCAAATAACCCTTTCTTTGTTTGCAAGCTGAAGAAAGCCTTATATGGGTTGAAACAAGCTCCTCGTGCTTGGTACTATAGACTAGATAAGTATCTTCAAGACAAAGGGTTCAAGAGAGGAACAATTGAAAACAATATATATATCAAAAAAGAAGATGAGTACATTGTAGCTTCCACTTGTTGTACCCAAGTATTATGGATTATTCAAACACTTGCAGACTTGGAGGTAAATTATACTGCATTGATCCCAATTCATTGTGATAATACTAGTGCAATCAGTGTGTCAAAGAATCATGTATTTCACTCCAAGACCAAGCATATACCCATCAAGTATCACTTCTTGAGAGAACAGGTGACCAACACTATTGTTTCTTTGCATTATATTCCATCCAAAGATCAKATTGTTGATATCTTCACTAAACCGCTGCAAAATCTCAGTTTGAGTATCTATGCTGGAAGTTGGGCGTGACCCCATTATCAACCTAAGAGACTCAATCCTACCAGGGGGAGTATTTGTTGGTTGAATATATGATACCTTCACAAAGTACTACAACAGCTCAGGGGGGTCATGTTTTCTTTGACATTGATGTAAAAGGGGGAGAAAAGGAGTGGTATGGATGCTACAGTTGGAGGTCCAAGCAATAGCCTTTTAGGGTTTCCATCAATTCCAAAGGGGGATATTGTTGGCATGTTTTACAAGAAAGTGTGTTCTTGTCATTGATGGAAAGAATAACAACGTCGATGTTTTGTAGGAAAAGCATAAGCTCAGTAGGAGAAGTGAACAATATGTAGAAACAAGAAAGATCAAAAGAGATAGTAGTTTACAAAATTCCAGACGAGGTCCAAGAGACGGAATCGTAGGAGGAGAAAGGTCAACACCTGTGAACAATTAGAAAATATTCTAAGTCAGAGAGATCAGAATCTTAGGAGGAAGAGCGAAAGTGGTTGTTGGATCACCGATCCAAAAGACCAGCAACCGTTAGATCCATTGGATTTGCGAGGAGGTTATCGCTCGAGGAATATCACTTTGGAAGAATTGTCAACTTTAAAGTTGAATTACCTGAAGCCCGAAATACGAAATGAATGTGGACCATTAGATCTGGAGAAAATGCGATGACCATTGAATTGAATTAGTGGAAGGATAGGATAAGCAAGGGTTTAGATCTGAGATCACGATCAACCGAATATATGTCGATCGTCAGATCGAATTAATTGAAGGGTAATTTAAATGGGGCTAAAAGAGTTGAGAATTTGATTATTCCAATACCCGTCAGTCGTCGGATGAAACATGAATTTTCATCAGTCGTTGGATCATTCTATGTGGAAGGATGGGATAATCTAGAAGAGTTGCATCATAGACAGATTGGGTCATTGATCTAATATCCTCATCTAACAAACGTCATTCGTTTCGGGTATAAATATGTGAGGAAGTTACTCTCTGGAAAAATCTCACTTCAAGAATTCAGTTTGAGATTTGAAATCTCCTAAGTCCGGAGACCAGGAGAGCCGAAATATGTTCTTGACCGTCGAATCATCCGAAGAAGATCATAGTCGTTAGATCATTCTAAAGTGGAAGGAAAGGATAAGTTGGGTAAAGGGCACGCTAATCTCAGCGGTCGAGAATCGGGGACTGGGATCTACGGTCGACAGGGCATTATGGACCCCCCCCCCCATCTTTCTGCCTTTAACCGTGGGGGGGGGTCTGAGTTGGTGGTATTTTCCTTGTGGGACCCTCATATGTGTCACCTTTCTATTAAATCAGACCCCCCTCGCTCATTACCACTTACTGTCTAACCCCCCCTCCGATTAAACCACCAAACCACTCATACATACCACCCCGGTGCTCTGACGTCACATTCCACTACCCCCTACATGTCACACACCACTACCGCGCTCTTCCTCCACATTCTACTACACTGCCTACATGTCTCACCCACATCAGTAGACCACCTCAACAAGGACATGTGTCAGACCACGTCACAAGAACATGAGTCATCCGATATGAAAGATCACTTCGGGTGTATTCTCAACCATTGATCATAGTATAGTGGAAGGATAGTGTAGGTTTGAAAAATAGAAATTTTGAAGTTCCAAAGGGCGAAGTTTCGACATCTATCCATATCGATGTTTGATTAAGTCTTGGTCGTTGGATTGAACAATGAAAGGATGAGTGTAAGGATCAAATCTGACCATTGATTTGTTTCCATGAAATAAACCGTCTGATCTGATCCATCCGTTTCAGGATCACCGTCAAGATCATAAGATCGACGGTCCCATCGTATTGCAGGGCTAGAACATGCTCAGGTATTAATTTTTCATTAGTGGGCTTCAATCGAAACCATGGTTTTGGAGAAAGGACATGTGGAGTCTCATAGTGAATTGCGAGGCGAAAAGTGGGTTGACCTCAAACCACCTATGGACATGGCTGAATCGCTTGGTCACGTGAAGTTCATAGACCAAGGTCATATCATGAAAAAGAGCTAACGCTCACTAGACCAAGATCGGGAAGCACCTTTTTAATAGGATATTGGGTCACCGTCAGTGGTCACGTGAAGGAAGGGGCTTAGAATCCAAAGAAGCCAAAGATGCTTGGCTGTAACTGACAGAGAAGACGAAGAATTTCAACTACCAAAGAAGCCAAGGAATATCAAGATAATGCCCACTGATGATGAACACATTGAGCATAATCGCCAGAGAATTCGAAGATCTTAATGGTGATCGCCAGAGGAACTGAAGAGTCTCGAGATAACTACCAATAGGATGAAGACTCATCATAGAGACAATTGACAGATGGAAAAGCATCGAAGACTATAACTGCCAGAGAAGCCAAAGAATCTTAGGACAATGACCATTGATGAAGAATACACTCAGCATGATCACCAGAGAGAACGAAAAGTTAGGTGTATGATTTGGAAAAGGACTTGGCATGATAAATATTCACATAACAAAGAAGAGATGGGTGCTTCTGTTGAGAGTTATTCATGCGGGTGGAAGCGTGTTGTGAGGAGGAGATGAAACGCACAGAAGAGGCAAAGTGCATATAATGGAAATAATACACAGAGCATAAAGAATAGAAGAAAGACATAGAAAAAAGATGCATATCTGAGAGAGAGAGAGAGAGATAAAGATGAGTTGTGCATGCAGAGATAGAGCAAAAGATCAGAAAGATGAAGATGCGAGAATGAAGACACTGATGCAGACATAGAAGAGTAGTGTAGTAGAAAAGTGATGAGGCTGGTAAGACATTGATCAATACTGTATCACTGTGATAAATTTATGAAAAGAAAAGATTTATATTTCAGGGTGGTAGGGTGGTGCTAGGGAGGACTATTGTCCTTAGAGTTTCAAGTGAGTTCTTGAACATAGGGAGTTGTAGCTTCCATCTAGTTGTAGCGAGAAAAACCGGGGTGGTAGGTTGGTGCAAGGGAGAACTAGTGTTCTCTGTTATACAAGTTGGTGCATGTGTAACTGGAAGTTGGTGCATGTGTAACTGGAAGTTGGTGCTTCCATCCTATTGGTGTTGGAACACTCAGGGAGTTGGTGCTTCCTTCTAGTGGGTGTTAGAGAAACCAGAGAGTTGGTTCTCTCAGCAAGTTGTTTCTTGTAAAACAGAGGTGATAGCCTCAAAAGGAGTTGGTTCTCATAAGAATGATAATGTACAGAAAATAAAGATTACTTATCATATCAAGAAGAAGAGGTTTTTCCCTTTATGGGTTTCCTCGGGAAATATCTATTTCTATATATTTCATGTATGTTATTGATGTTGAATATTTTATTGCTTACTTCCATGCATTATTGTGATCGTTATTGAGTGTTTTGTAAAGAGTTTAAAATGGGCATAATTGTTTAAACATAGTAACAACTGATTCACCCCCCCACTCTTAGCTGTCCAACAATTGGTATTAGATATGGTTCCTTTTATTTAAAGATAGATCAGTAAGCTTAAGCATGACAAGTCATGAAGGAAACTCAACCAATAAGCCCCCCCTGTTCAATGGAACAAACTTTGGCTTCTCGAAAGTTAGGATGAGAACCTACATAATGGATTTAGGTGCAGATGTTTGGGATGTGGTAGAGACTGGTTATGTAAAGCTAGTTGTACTAGCTAATAAGGATGACAAGCTAGAATTCATCTTCAATGCTAAGGCTATGAATGTTATTCTGAGTGGACTTGCAAAAGCAGAATTTGTAAAAGTTATGCACTTAGAATCTGCCAAAGAAATGTGGGACAAACTCATTAGCATTTATGAAGGTAATGAGAAAGTAAAGGATGCCAAGCTTCAAACCTACAGATTATAGTTTGAACAACTAAATATGAATGAGGATGAAATAGTAAATAAAATTTTCTTAAGAGTTGAGGAGCTTGTGAATTGCATGAAGGGTCTTGGTGAGAAAATTGAAGACGTATTTTTCGTTTAGAAGATTTTAAGATCTCTACCAAATAGATTTAATCCAAAAGTTTTTGCAATAGAAGAACCGAATGATCTTAATACCTTGTCTATTGATCAACTTCTAGGAAATATAACTACTTATGAAATGAGGATTAGTAAGGATAAACCCACCTCTCGAGAAGCATCATTTAAAGCAGATAAGAATGAGGATTCAAAGCCTAATGAAATTGAAGAAATTTTTTTGAGAAAACTAAAGAAAGGATCAGGCAAGTACCAAGGCAAGTTTCCCTTCAAATGATTTAACTATGGAAAGATAGGTCACTTTGCATCTAAGTGTCCACACAAGAAGAAGGACCAGAACTCTGAAGGTGAAGAGAAGTACCAATCCAAGAGATTTGGTAAAAAGAAAAGTTTTTGTGTAAACAATGATGACTCTTTAGGAGACACAAATAGCGACTCTTCTTGTGAAGATAAGGTAAACGACTTCATGCTTATGGAAAAAGAGGATTATGATAATAAAAACATAGGAAGTGATGTTGATGGTTAATAAGTTGTGGTTAACCTAGAAGGAGAGCTGATTAGTTCTTTGGAAGGGATTGGCAGACTCAGATTTAACAAGAGAAAGAAGAAACAATTGTTGATACAGTTCGAGAAAGATAGTAAAAAAACTGATGAAGACTTTGCCCTGCTAAAAGTGGAATTAGAAGAAGCAAAGAAAATAGAGGACATTCTGAAACAACAGTTATCAGAGAAGAAGGCAAGATGTGAAGCCTTGGAAGAAGAGGTAGTAAAAAACAAAAAAGAGATGGAGAAGTTTAAAGCATTGTATCTCCAAAATCTTCCAAGCATTAAATCCTCAACATAACTAAATGAAATTCTGAGCAAAGAGAGATCTCCTTTGTTGAATATTGGTTTAGGCTATGTAAGTGGTTAAATAAGAAAACAACCAGAAAGCAAAGAGCCAGTAAAGATGATCAAGTTCCAAGTCAGCAGACAATCAGACCATGTGAGTACTTTGTCACCAAAAGCTAATAAAGACAAGATTATCCCTGATAAAAAACAAAGATATCAAAATATGGAGCAACAAATGCCAAGAAGAAGGCCATCCTTCAGGTACCAAAATTTCTTCCATGGTTATTGTTTTTACTCCTCTAATTTTGGTCATAAGATTGCAAATTGTCAAATTAAGTTTAGAGACATGCAACTGAGGAAATCAAGAAATAAGGAATCTTTGCAACATAGAACTAAACATCCAATGAGTAGAAAAAGTTGCACCAATCACTTTGACCTATTGAACAATGAGATAAAATTCTATAACTGTCATAACTTCAGCCACAAATCTGCAAACTTCCATCTGAAGAATTACAAAGCAATCCAAGGATAAAACCCTTAGCCATAAATGCTAGCACATGGAAAAATAAAGATAGTGAAAAATGTGGTATAGTACTTTCAACTCAAAAACAAAAAGACCCATGGTATATAGACAATGGATGTTCCAAGGACATGACTAGAGACAAGGATAAGTTTCTGTATATAATTAAAGTCAAAATAGGAAATGTGATCTTTGGAAATGATGAACTAGGTAAAATCAAGGGTAAAGGGATGGTGAGTTTGAGCAATGGTAAAAGAAAAACCTAGGATGTTCTTCTTTTAGATGGGATGAAACATAATTTTCTCAGTGTAAGTCAAATGTCTGACAGAGGATGTGAAGTGGTGTTCACTTCCACATATTGTAAGATAAAGTCGGTAAACTCGGGACAAGTGTTGGCTAAAGGTATAAGGACAAATAATAATGTATATGTACTGAAAGAAGATAGAGAAGAGTGTCATCTAAGAAAACATGATGAAGGTTGGTTATGGAATATGTGACTTGGACATCTAAACTTTGACCACTTAATCAAGCTCGATAATCTTGAGGTAGTAAAAGATCTTCCACAAATATCAAAGCCACAAGATTCTGTGTGTAAACCCTGCCAGGTAGAAAAGCTAACCAGCACACAGTTTAAATCCAAGAGCTCTACTTCAATAGAGAAACCACTCCAATTAGTTCATATGGATTTATGTGGACCATCAAGATAGGAAGGCACAGGGAAACAAAACTACTTCATGTTGATCATTGATGATTACTCCAGACTCACTTGGGTTTCTTTTCTCAAAGAAAAAGATGAAGCTTTTGAGAAATTTAAAATATTTAAGGCTTTAAATGAGAATCAAACAGGGAACAAATTAAAGGTTGTAAGATTAGACAGAGGAGGAGAATTTATGTCAAGTGATTTCAAGAAATTTTGTGATAAACATGGGATCAAAAGAGAATACACAATCCCAGGAACTCCATAGAAAAATGGAGTAGTTGAGAGGAAAAATAGAATAGTTCAGCAAATGGCGAGGTCAATGATGAATGCGAAGAACATTGGTCAAACCTACTGGGAAGAAGCAATACACATAGCAATCCATATTCTTAATAAATCTCACCTCAGACCACACAGTGACAAGACACCTTATGAACTGTGGTATGGAAGACCTGCTTCAATCAAACACTTCAAAGTCTTTGGGAGTAAGTGTTGCATAAAGAATAATAATGAAAACCTTGGCAAGTATGATGATAGGGATGATGAAGGCATATTATTAGGGTATGCTACAAATAGTAAAGGATATAGATGCTATAATAAGAGGTTGCATAAATTGGTTGATTGTATTGACATAAAAGTTGATGAAGGAATCCCAGTAAGAGAGGTGAGAAATATTGAATCAACCACAAAGGATATAGTTGAAGATGAATATGAACAGGTCCAATAATCACAAAAATAAGACTCTGAGTCAGATGAAGATACAAACACTCAGGCAGACTCAAATCAACAGACAACATCAAATCCTTCCTCCAGAATTTCTCAAAAGAATCATCCTGCAAGTCAGATAATTGGTGAGAAAGACAAAGGTGTACAAACTAGGAGAAGGATAATCAAAGACACCGAGCAATCACATATAGCCTTCATATCCATGGTGGAAACCAAGAACTTCAATGAAGCTAGTGAAGATGTAAATTGGTTAAAATCAGTGAACGAGAAACTAGATCAGATTGAGAAGAACAATACTTGGGAGTGTGTTCCTATACCAATACATAAGAATGTAATTAGCTCCAAATGGGTCTTGAAGAATAAAATGAATGAACAAGGAAAACTTTTCAGGAATAAAGCTAGATTGGTCTGTAAAGGGTATGCTCAAATAGAAGGACTAGATTTTGATGAAACATTTGTGCCCATAAAAAGATTAGAAGCTATTAGAATGTTTCTTGCCTATGCTTGTCATAAGAAGTTTAAAGTCTATCAAATGGATGTCAAGTCAAGTTTTATAAAAGGATATCTAATAGAAGAAGTCTATATGGAACAACCAGAAGGTTTCCAACTATCAGATAACCCTGACATTGTTTGCAAGATGAAGAAATCCTTATATGGGTTGAAACAAGCTCCTCGTGCCTGATACTACAGTCTGGATAAGTATCTTCAATACAAAGGGTTCAAGAGAGGAACATTTGACAACAATCTATAAATCAAAACATAAGTTGAGTACATTGCAACTACCACTTGTTGTACCCAAGTATTATGGATGATTCAAACACTTGTAGACTTGGAGGTAAATTATACTGCACCAATCCCAATTCATTGTGATAATACTAGTGCAATTAGTGTGTCAAAGAATCTTGTATTTCACTCCAAGACCAATCATATACCCATCAAGTATCACTTCTTGAGGGAACAGGTGACCAACACTGTTGTTTCTTTGCATTATAATCCATCAAAAGATCATATTGTTGATATCTTCACTAAACTACTTGCAAAATCTCATTTTGAGTATCTACGCCAGAAGTTGAGTGTGACCCCATTATCAACATAAGAGACTCAATCCTATCAGGGGGAGTATGTGTTGGTTGAATATCTAATGCCTCCACAAAGTACTTCAAAAGCTCAGAGGGAGCATGTTTTCTTTGACATTGATGTAAAAGGAGGAGAAAAGGAGTGGTATGGATGCTACAGTTGGAGGTCCAAGCAACAACCTTTTAAGGTTGCCATCAATGCCAAAGGGGGGTATTTTTGGCATGTTTGATAGGAAAGTGTGTGATTTTCATTGATGGAAAGAACAACAACATCAATGTTTTACAAGAAAAGCATAAGCTCAGGAGGAGAAGAGAACAATATGCAGAAACAAAAAAGATCAGAAGAGATAACAATTTCCAAAATTGCAGACGAGGTCCAAGAGATGGACTTGCAGGAGGAGGAAAGTTCGAGACCCATGAACACTTGGAAAATATTCTAAGTCTGAGAGATCAAAAGCTCAGGAGGAAGAGCGACAGTGGTCATTGGATCACCGATCCAAAAGACCGGCAACCGTTAGATCCATTGGATTTGCGAGGATTTTATCGTTCGGGGAATCTCACTTTGAAAGAATTGGCAACTTGAAAGTTGAATTACCCGAAGCCCAAAATCTGAAATGAATGTGGACCATCGGATCTGGAGAAAATGCGATGATCGTCGGATTGAATTAGTGGAAGGAAAGGATAAGCAAGGGCTGAGATATGATATCACGATCACCCAAATATCTGTCAACCGTCGGATCGAATTAATTGAAGGGTAAGTTAAACATGGCTAAAAGAGTTGAGAATTTGATTATTTGAATACCCATCAGTTATCAGATCAAACATGAATTTCCATTAGTCGTTGGATCATTCTAAGTGGAAAGACATGATAAGCTAGAAGAGTTGCATCACAGATAGATAGGGTCGTTGATCTAAGATCCTGATCCAACGAACGTCATTTATTTCGGGTATAAATATGTGAGGAGGTTACTCTCTGGAAAAATCTCACTTTAAGAATTCAGTTTGAGATTTGAAATCTCTGAATTTTGAAGACCCGGAGAGCCGAAATACGTTCTCGACCATCGGATTATGAAAATAAGATCACAGCTGTCAGATCATTCTAAAGTGGAAGGACAGGATAAGTTGGGTAAAGGGCGCACTAATCTCAACGACCGAGAATCGAGGACTTAGATCTACGGTCGACAAGGCATATCAAACCCCCCCAAGATTTCTACCTTTAACCGTGGGGGGGGGGGGTTCAAGTTGGTGGTATTTTCCTTGTGTGACCCTCATACATGTCACCTTTATATTAAATCGAACCCCCCTCACTCATTACCACTTACCGCCTGACCCCCCCTCCGAGTAAACCACCAAACCACTCATACATACCACCTCTGTCCTCTGACGTCACACTCCACTACCGCGCTCTACCTCCACATTCCACTACACTACCTACACATATCACCCATGTCAGCAGACCACCTCAGCAAGGACATGTGGCAGACCATGTCAGCAATAACACGAGTCATCTGATCTGAAAGATCACTTTCAGTGTATTCTCAACAATTGATCATAGTACAGTGGAAGGATAGTGTAAGTTTGAGAAGTTGAAATTCCAAAGTTCCAAAGAGAGAATTTCCAACAACTGTCCGTATCAATGTTTGATTAAGTCCTAGCCATCATATTGAATAATGAAAGGATGAGTGTAAGGATCAAATCTGACCATTTATTTGTTTCCGTGAAATAAACCATCTGATCTGATCCATTCATTTCAGGATCACCATCAAGATTGTAAGATCGACGGTCCTGTCGCATTGCGAGGCCATAACATGATTGGGTCTTAATTTTTCATGAGCGGGACACAATCAAAACCACGGTTTTGGAGGAAGGACGCGTTGAAGCTCGTAGTGAATTACGGGGAGAAAAACAGCTTTCCCTCAAACCGCCTATGGACACACCTACAATTTCATGGTCACGTGAAGTTCATATCGTGAAAAAGAGCTAGTGCTCAGTAGACCAAGATTGGGAAGCACCTTTTGAATAGGAAATTGGATCACCACCAGTGGGCATGTGAAGGAAGGGGCTTAGAATCCAAAGAAGCCAAAGACGACTGGTTGTAACTAACATAGAAGATGAAGAGTTTTGATTACCAGAGAAGCCAAGGAATCTCAGCATAACTCCCATTGATGATGAACACACTGAGCATAACCACTAAAGAATTCGAAGACCTTCAGGGTGATCGCTGGAGGAACTGAAGATTCTCGAGCTAACTACCAGTAGGATGAAGACTCATCATAGAGACAATTGACAAATGGAAAAATGTTGAAGACTATAACTGCCAAAGAAGCCAAAGAATCTAAAGATAACAACCACTAATGAAGAACAGACTCAACATGATCACCAGAGAGAATGAAGAGTTAGGTGTATGATCTGGCAGAGGACTTGGCATGATAAATATACGCAGAACAGAGAAGAGATGGTTTCTTATGTTGAGAGTTATTCATGCGGGTGGAAGCGTGCTGTGAGGAGGCGTTGAAACTCATAGAAGAGGCATAGCACATAGAATGGAAATAATACATAGAGCATAAAGCGCGGAAGAAATACATAGAACATAGATGCATATCTAAGAGAGAGAGGAAGTCAATTTGTGCATGCAGAGATAGAGCAGAATATCAGAAACTTCAAGAAGATGTGAGAATGAAGACACTAATGCAGGCAGAGAAGAGTAGTGTAGAAGAACAATGATGAGGTTGGTAAGCCATTGATCAATATTGTATCAATGTGATAAATTTATGAAAAGAAAAGATTTATATTTCAGGGTGGTAGGGTGGTGTTAGGGAGGACTATTGTCCTTAGAGTTTCAAGTGGGTGCTTGAACACAGGGAGTTTTAGCTTCCATCTGGTTGCAGTCATAAAAACCAGGGTGGTAGGGTGGTGCAAGGGAGAACTAGTGTTCTCCATTATACAGTTTGGTGCCTATGTAACTGGAAGTTGGTGCTTCCATCCAGTTGGTGTTGGAACACTCAGGGAGTTGGTGCTTCCTTCTAGTGGGTGCTTGCAAGATACCAGATATAATAAATATGAAGAACAGAAATAAAATGCTAGAAATGGCAGAATAACAGTAATATGACCAACATAATCTCCACAATAACACAGAAATGATATAAGAACAACAACATAAATAACATTTTGATTTAGAAAGAAAATTTCAAGGGCCTCTTCGAGGGGGCAACCTCTAGTCGAGTAGTGCTCTGTTACAATAATCTCCAAGCTAGGGTATTCATACCCTCGACCCTTATTTATACTAAATATGTCTATCAAGAGAAGCATCTAGAGGAATATCCTTCTAGAAGCGGAAGCTTATATTAGGTCTTTTTACATCCATCTTATTCTATTTTATTGAAAGGCCTTATTAATATTGACCTTTATTACATCCGAATATGTTGATCTACCTATGTGCGGGTTAGGAACCTAACATGTTCGCCCCCTTAAAAACAACCTTGTCCTCAAGGCTTGAGATGTGGAAATTGCTGCAGAATGGTAGTTGGTTCCCAAGTGGCATTTGTTGGAGTCGTATCTTTCCACTAGACTAGCAATTCCTTGATGGTTCTCTGATGCAGGTGATGCTCACACTGGTCCAAAATTGCTTTTGGATGTAGCCAAATGGATCCTTCTTCAACTAACTCTGGAAGGTTGGTTTGAATTTGGCACCTAGTTCCAATCACCTTCTTTAAGCATGAAACATGAAAAATAGGATGTAGATTTGACTGACTGGGCAGAGCTAACTGATTTGCGACTTGTCCCACATGCTTGAGAACTGTATAAGGACCATAAAATTTGGGTGCTAGCTTCTGACAATGCCCAACCTTGAGGGAAGTTTTCTTATATGGTTGCAGTCACAGAAACACTTGATCCCCTTCTGCAAATTGACATTCAAAGCGACCTTGATCTGCTTGTTGCTTCATGTGATTTTGTGCCATGACCAAGTTCTCTTGAAGGGTACTATGAATATCCTCTCAAATTGTAAGTGTTTGGTCAACCGCCTGGACCTTCGAGGTACTCGGTAAGTATGAGAGAACTGAAGGTGGTTTATGTCCATATACTGCTTCAAAAGGAGTCATGCGAGTAGCTATATGGTAGGAAGTGTTGTACCACCATTCGGCTAGGGGTAACCATTGAACCCACTGATGTTGTTTTTCAGAGGCAAAACACCTCCTATATGTTTCCAAACACTTGTTGACAGCTTTCGTTTGACCATAAGTCTGGGGATGATAAGTTGTGCTGAGATGCAATTGGGTGCCCTGTAGCTTAAATAGTTCTTGCCAAAAATTGCTTGTGAAAGTTGGGTCACGATAAAAAACAATAGAGTGTGGCATGCCATGAAGCTTGAAGACCTGGTCCATGAAAATTTGAGCCACTGTGGATGCAGTAAATGGGTGTTGAAGAGCACAGAAATGAGCATACTTGGAAAGGCCATCCACAACCACCATTATGAATGATTTATTCCCCGATTTGGGTAAGTCGGTAATAAAGTCCATAGAGATATCCTTCCAAATAGCAGGTGGAATCGGAAGCAGTTGTAGTGTGCCCAGAGATTTGACTGTTTCTCCCTTGTTTCATTGACACACCTCACATTCAGCGACAAAATTATGGATGTCCTATTTCATACCATCCCAGAAAAAAGAATGTTTGACCCTGTCATATGTTTTGGTGAACCCTGAGTGCCCCGCTGTGGGTGTAGCATGAAGCTCAGAAAGTACCGTGGATTTAAGCTTTGATTGTCTACTTAAATACAAACGGCCTTTGTATCGAGGCTCATCCTGGAGCCAAGAGTACTCTGGGGGAGCCAAAGCCTTGGTCTGCAATTGCCGGATTAGATGCAAAATTTTGGGATCTTGAAGCCATTTCTGGTGCACAGCTTGGAGCCAATCGGGTATAATGAACGAAAGAGAAAAAATGGATCCTTCTTCTTCATATTTTCGGGACAGTGCATCCGCCACTACATTGTATTTTCCCTTCTTGTAAATGATCTCATAATCATATCCAAAGAGCTTAGTCACCCATTTTTGTTGCTCCAGGGAGGAAATGCGTTGTTCCAGAAAGTACTTGAGGCTTTGATGGTCGGTCTTAATTTGGAAGCATTGCCCCAAGAGAAAAGGGCGCCATAGATCAACGACATGCGGAATAGCCAACATTTCCTTTTCATAAATGGGTTTGCCCAGATTCCTTTCAGACAGTTGCTTGCTGGTGAAGGCCAAAGGTTAACCCTCTTTCATAAGGACAATGTCGATTCGTTTCCCTGAGGCATCACATTCCAACACAAAGGTCTTTGTGAAATCAGGAAGGGCTAGAACTGGAGAGGTGCACATGGCCATCTTCAAGATTTGAAAAGATTGAGCAGTGGCTGGAGTCCAAGTGAAAGAGTTCTTTTTTAGGAGAGTAGTGAGAGGTGCTGCAATCTTTTCGTAGTTCTTAACAAACTTGTGATAATACCCTGTTAAGCCCAGAAATCCATGCAAGCTTTTGAGAGTCTTTGGGTGCGGCCAATCTTGTATAGCTTCAATCTTTTTCGGATCCACCCTAACGCCATCCTTGCCAACCAGATGACCCAAGTATTCTACTTCTGATGCACCAAAAGCACATTTAGACTGTTTCAGGAAAAGTTGGTGCTAAGAGAGTAGATGGAGAACTTGATCCACATGAGTAAGATGGTCTATCCAAGTTTGGGTATAGATGAGGATATCATCAAAGAAAACTAAGACAAAATGATGGAGAAAGGGACGGAAGACATGATTCATTAGGCTTTGGAAGGTGGAGGGGGGCATTACACAAGCCAAAGGGCATGACCAAAAACTCATAGTGTCCCTCATGAGTGCAAAAGGTCATCTTGGGAATGTTTGCATCTTTCATATGTATCTGGTGATAGCCCGAGTGAAGATCAAGTTTAGAAAAGAATTGGGTGCCACTCAATTCATCCAAGAGGTCATCAATGACAGGAATGGAAAATTTGTCTTTAATGGTCAGTTTGTTGAGGGCATAGAAGTCAGGACACATTTTCCAAGAACCTTCTTTCTTTAGGACCACGACTACAGGAGAAGAATAAGGGCTTGTACTAGGGTAGATAATGCCTACATTAAGGAGTTCCTGGACCATTTTCTCAATTTCATTTTTTTGTGAAAAGGGGTGGCGATATGGACAGATATTGGGAGGAAGGATTGTCGGGTACAAGGGGAATGGAATGATCATGAACACCATGAGAAGGAGGGATTCCTTGGGGAGTGGAAAATACCATTTGATGTTTAGAAAGGAGGACTTGGAGGTCATGCGGTACCGGGGGTGTCGTTGTTGCTTGTATGGCATGGAGTTGGGAAATGACACCAGAATGACCTTTTTTGAGCATCTTTTCCATGCGATGGGAACTAATGACCTCAGGTGAACCAACAATGATGCCTTGGAATTTATATTGGTGGCCTTCCTAGTCGAATTGCATGGTTAATTCCTTAAAATCCATGAGAATGGGACCCAAAGTTCTTAGCCAGTCTACACCCAACACAATGTCACAACCACCCATATCGATAGAAAACATATGGGATTTTAGGTGGTAGTCACCGATTTGGAGATGCACATTTTCACAGCGCCCTCCACATTTCATGGAAC
>JZKD02S1034515.1:264944-286391 GCA_000966675.3 Picea glauca | reverse complement strand
TGTGCTATAGCTCTCTGATATACGTGCGGGGTCCAACAGTAGTACTCGGCCCAATATCTCAAGGCACTAACTAAGGAGGATAGACCGTACCCTTAGCCATGCTACATGACTACCCAGGTACTAGAGAGTATCTTCCCGGGTGTTGTTCTCGGTGACACTATAGCAATCCAGCGACTGATAGGTTTATCTAAAGAGGGCTTCAGAAAATCTAGCTCGATTCGTACATAGGTGATGTCTGATGCACTACCACTCGAAGGGGTACCAACATGGGTTACAAGGGTGGCCAACAGATGTGCACTTAAGAACCACTTGTATTTTCTGCGTGTATGAATCCCTCAACTGCGGGTTTATGCGCGTAACAACAGATCTTTGTGGCTTAAAGACACTGGAATACGTCTCTACCCTAAAAAATAATTCCCACAATTTCTACCAAGGAAAGTGATCTGATACCACTTGCAAGATACCAGATATAATAAATATGCAGAACAGAAATAAAATACTAGAAATGGCAGAATAACAATAATATAACTAGCATAATCTCCACAATGACACAGAAATGATATAAGAACAACAACAGAAATAACACTTTGATTCAGAAAGCAATGTTCACGGACCTCTTCGAGGGGGCAACCTCCAGTCGAGCAACGCTCTATTACAATAATCTCCAAGCTAGGGTTTTCATACCCTCGACCCTTATTTATACTAAATATGTGTATCAAGAGAAGCATCTAGAGGAAGATCCTTCTAGAAGCGAAAGCTTCTATTAGGTCTTCTTACATCCACCTTATTCTATTTTATTGAAAGGCCTTATTAATATTGACCTTTATTACATCTAAATATATTGATCTACCTATGTGCAGGTTAGGACCCTAACAATGCTAGAGAAACCAGAGAGTTGGTGCTCTCAGCAAGTTGTTGCTTGTAAAACAGAGGTGGTAGCCTCAAAAGGAGTTGGTGCTCATAAGAATGATAATGTACAGAAAATAAAGATTACTTATCATATCAAGAAGAATAGGTTTTTCCCTTTATGGGTTTCCTCAGGAAATATCTGTCTCTGTATATTTCGTGTGTGCGATTGATGTTGAATATTCTATTTCTTACTTCCCTGCATTATTGTGATCATTATTGAGTGTTCTATAAAGAGTTTAAAATGGGCATAATTGATTAAGCACAAACTGATTCACCCACCCCCCCCACCCCCCTCAGTTGTCCAACAATAAATAACTTTTCATTTTCAATTTCTTCAACAATAGTATTTCCACCTGTATTTTCCAAAACATACATTTTGTCTATGTAATCTTTCTCAAAATGACCAAAATTGGTTACAATAGTAACATTGTATATCATGTATTTCTCTAGGTCTGTATCTTCCTCTTTCTCTTCCTCTTTCACTAGATCCTTTTCTACTTCATCCTTGGAAAAACTAACTTGGACTTCTTCCTCTGCTTCTTGAGGTGGATGCATTTCCCTATTAATTATGTGAATTCTGTAAATTCTACTGATATTGTCAATTATGATTCTAATAACCTTGATTATGATATTGTCTTACACTTCTTCATTTAACAAGTGATGACTCAATTCATTAATTGTAATTTTATTTAAATCTTTGAAAACTTGAATATGGGTGGTGAGCATTTTAAATTTAGGCACAACATCCTCAAAATTTTATCAAACATTCTTTTTTTAGAATGTCTTCACCTAACAACCTTATTTGGTTGACAATATCTTGCATTTTTGTGATATAACCATTCACTAATTCATTATGATACATCTTTTCATTTTCAAATTTGGTTCTCAATATTTATAAATTAGTTATTGGCCCCACCTTATTATGTGCTCTTTAAAATATCCCATGCTTTTTTAAATGATTTTGTGGCACTGATTCTTGAAAATATCACTTCATCAATTATAGTCCCTATGACAAAAAGAGCTTCATTATATTAACTTATGGGCTCTTTTGAAGATTTCTTTGTATTATCATCCAATGCTTTATATTGTTTGTCAAAAGAAAAAATATACCATTCAATTACAAGATTCCATAAATCTTAACTTAAGTAATTTATAATATTGCTTGTGGCCATCAGAAAATATTCAATTACAAGATTCCATAAATAGTAAGATAAAAATAAAATAAAATAACTCAAAATCAACACAAGTTGTCCCAATTCCTAATTCGATTCGAAATGAAATACTATATCCCAATGAAAACACAACCACCAAAAAAATATTTTTTGTTAAATTTTAATAAAAATATAAACAGTTGACTTACACCATTAAAAAAAATCTTTTTCCAATAAAAATGAAAGATAATGTAAACACCATTTTACAATTTTTTTTCCTCCAAAATTAAAAAAACAACACAATAATCAAATCACCTTTCCAGCAACCCTCTTCCATATCCTTACATTCACAAGGTTTTGCAATCCTACCGTTATTTCATATGCACTATTGAATGCCTTCTATATAGGTATAATACAATTCGATATATAAAGGCTGGATAAATGTGCATTAAAAAAAAATGACACGTACTTCCAATAAGAAAGCAATCCCATTCAATGGATGTAAGCCGGTGAGGTTGACTTTGACTTTTACAACGCGCTCAATGGGTCAACATTGTACCTGTAAAACAATGATACCGATATGAACATGTGAGGTTGACTTTTACAACATCGCTTTATGGCTCAACATTGTGCCTTTAAAACGATGAAACTGAAGAAAAATTACACGTACCTCCAATAAGCAAGCAATCACATTCAATGGATATAGGCATGTGAGGTTGACTTTTATGACTCACTCTATGTTTCAACATTGTGACTTTAAAACGATGATATAGGCATGTGAGGTTAACTTTTATGACTCACTCTATGTTTCAACATTGTGACTATAAAACAATGATAATGATATGAAGGTTGACTTCTACATTGTTCTTAACAATGAAAATTTGTAATTTATACAAAATTATATAACCAAATTCCAAGTATGATGTTCTAGAAAAGTCCAAATCTTTTGAAAATTTGTAATTTGATCAAAAATTTTATAACCAAATTTCAAGTATGATGGTCTAGAAAAGTTCAAATCTTTTAGATTTCTTGAGCAAACAATTTCTTGTATTATTGTTGTTTAAACGTGCTCGACCTTCCACATGTAGTAACTACATAGTACATGTAATATGTAGTTACTACATAGTACTGGGCATCTTATCTTTTACTCACTGGATTGATGGGCATGAGGGCCCAACTCTTTTCCTATCACTCTTCTAACTCCTACTTCACCTTTTTTGTGGCTGCATAAGTCAAGATTTTTGACCATCTTCTTTGCTCTTTTCTCTCCCTCTTACTTGATCCAACAGACTAATGTATCCCTCCTTTATATAGTGTCTTGTTCATTTTTGGGCATTCTTCCATCTTTGAGCTTTCTTCATACCATTGGTCGAGATGCCATTATAGGAGAAAGCCTCTATTTATCTTCTTCGGCATACTATTCAGATGCTCTGTATTTATCTGTTACAGAGAATACATTATATCAATATAATGGAGGTCCATTTGGAAAAAAATATGTAGTTTTACATATAATATGTAGTAACTACATATTACGTGTAATATGTAGTAATAGTTAGATAATAATGACTCATTAGGGATTCCTAGAGTTTAGGGATTATGTTGGGGGTAGCTGGAGGAGGTTGAGATATTCCCTCAACCTCTCCCACAATAAGTGGAATAAGTTGGATCTCACTCCAACTATTTATGTATGTATTGTATCTGAGTTTATGGGTAATGTAATACAAACTGTTTTCTGTTTTGAGCTTAATTCTTCCAATTATTAACTTGGTATCAGAGCGATAGGCTCAATCCTAATTTGTCTAGGGTTTCTATTTGTCTAGAGTCTCACTGGAGAGATCTTGCACCCAAGGGAACCGCTGTTGTTATAGAGAGTCGTGGCTTGCTGTGGAGATTAGAGCCGAGAAGTTAGAGTCGTGAAGATCGCTGTCGAACTCTGCTGCATGGAAAGTTGCCATCTACCTGTGTTCCAATTCATCCATCGTGCCATCTGCCTACCATCTGTGCAAAAGTAATCAATTGTGCATCAGAGAGAAGGGGGTCGTGAGATAACTGAGAATCGCTGCATTCCAAGCCTGTAATTGAAGATTCGTTGTTGTTGGATTGTAAAGAATCGCTGCATATAACCCGTACTTTAAACATCTGAAAGAAACGCTGGTATTTATTTTCTGTTTTAAGTCTTTGTTGATATGGAGAATATTGCATTGGAAAAATTTAATGGTTTTAACTTCCATACTTGGAAAGTAAAAATACAACTTCAAATGATGCATAAGAACTTATGGGGGATAGTAAAGGGAACAGAGAAGGCACCTACAGATCCGAGGCAATTAATTGAATGGGAGAAAAGAGAGGATAGAACCAAGTCCATTCTTGGATTGTCTCTGGCAGATTCTCAACTACATCTAATAGATTTGAAAAAATCTTCCGAAGAAATGTGGGTACAATTGAGTACAATATTTGGGGAAAAGGCTGTAAATGCCAAGTTTTCATTAAAGTTACAGCTATTCAAATTAAAAATGCATGATGAAGTATCGTTATCTTCTCACATAAATTATCTAAAGTCCTTGTTAGCACAATTGGCAGACATTGACTCCGACTCTAAAGTTGATGAAGATGATGCAAAAGCAATCTTGCTGAATAGTTTGTCTCAAAAATATGACAATGTTATTTTTACTTTAACTCAAATGCCCTCTCGAACTCTGGAAGACATGATTTCAGCACTCTTAGCAGAAAAAAAGAGGATGAAGGAAGGTGACTTGGAAGTCAGTTCAAATTCTGAAATTACACTATACTCCAAGGGAAGAAGAAATAAAAACATTGAATGCTTTTACTGTCGAAGACGTGGACATACAGCACTGAATTGCAAAACTCGTGCTAGTGATCTCTTAAATGGCAAACTGAAAGAATCAGCTAACATAGCTGAGGACTCACTAGGTGCTATGCAAGAATACTCATCCAGTGATGATGAACCTTCTCAATCATCACTCAAGCTGTTCCAGAATAGAGTTATTGTTTATGTATGTTAGAAATATATTGTAAAAACTTTTGATTCTTGTTGTATTTCGATGCTCCAAGATCATCAGTTTCGTGTTATCATTGTATTGTTGAGTGTAAAAATGTCATTTTGTAAGATCTATTACTGAATGTTTCAGTATCGAAACTATTCTTCGGGGTAGTTTAGAATCTTTGATCCTACAAATGCTTCAAAGATGGTCGGAAGCAGTTTTATTTATGCTGGATGAATTGGTAGCTCGAAGATGATGAAGAGAAAGAGCGTGTCTATGAAGTTCAGAGATGGGTGTAACTGCGCATGAGGATCAGTCAGACAGTTTGTGTTGTAACCTTTTGTTATGTTGTGTAATGTAGTCATTAAGGGGGGCAGTTAGATAATAATGACTCATTAGGGATTCCTAGAGTTTAGGGATTATGTTGGGGGTAGCTGGAGGAGGTTGAGATATTCCCTCAACCTCTTACACAATAAGTGGAATAAGTTGGATCTCAGTCCAACTATTTATGTACGTATTGTATCTGAGTTTATGGGTAATGTAATACAAACTGTTTTCTGTTTTGAGCTTAATTCTTCCAATTATTAACTATAATAACTACATATTACAGCAATGAACTTCTCATGCACATGCTTGCTGGATAAAAATTAAGAATCTGAGTGTGTATGTTCTTACACTTGGACACAGTTGTTGTATATCTTTTTCCAGCTCTGGATAGTTCTGAAACGTCCAACATTTCAAGTGGACACTCTACCCATCATCAACAACATCATCAACAAGTCAACACATTGTACATCACAACATTTTCCTTTGACATTTTCTGTTCCAATGCTCCAAACTAAAATAACAGCCAACAGTGATTTCCAATCCTACCACAAATATCAGCAAACAACGATTTTCAATGCGATTTCGAAGTAGAGAAGACTATGCACTTTTCTAACGTGCTTCGTTCACCGGGATGGAACTCAACAGACCTGTGTTTAACGATTTTTTTATGTGGATAAATGGTTTGGACTCGTACAACACAAATGAAAGAAGAAGTAGACCAAAAAATTTAGAGCACTCGGCAGCGTGTGGGTAAATGAGATCGCAATGAACTTCCAATTGTGTGCTCTTTTCACAATGTTTTAAGAGCCATTGATATTCTAAAACAACAGTCCAGCAACAAATATCTAATATCCCTTGAATAGCAATTCTTTCTCAGCGTGCCACGGAAACTAACCTGGCATATTTCTGATCATAGTTACCAAGTTACTCCGCCAAAATTCCCCACCATTCACCAAAGTTGTGGTTTTTTAAATGCAACAAAAGTTCTGAAATATAGCATATTCTGATCATAGTTAACAAGTTACTCCGCCAAAATTCTCCACTATTCACCAAAGTTGTCGTTTTATAAATGCAGCAAAAGTTTTGAAATAAAGTGCAACTAAGGATAGGAAATGTTTTGGAGTATTTTATGGTAGTTCATGTATGTAGGTTTCGTATAAATATAATCATATTCTATAGTAAACAACACCTCATATTAATTTTTTTCGCAAAAAGCATACAAAGTGCACCATACTCAAAAGATCGATCAATGTATTTCTTATCAAGAAAAGTAAAATTACACTCTTTCAAATATCTTTGCTTTGAACTACTATATTTCGAAGATCGATGTATATCTATGCCCCCGTCCATCACTTATAACCTGTTTTTGTCCATTCCACCAGCCCAATCGATTCCTAACTTATCTTCTTCCTCTCTTAATCAACCTGTGAATCCAGTCATCTCTCTTAATACCATATCCTCTACTTCCGAACTGAATGTCGATTGACAATCTATTACCTTCGACCTGTTGGTGCTTCCTCAACTAAATTTTCTTGTATGATCTCGAGCTTGTCGCCCTTCTCCTATGCTTGCTCTCCCCCTACTAAAACCCTAATTTCCTCTTTGTCTAACCAGGCCGGCATCTTCCTGTCAACAACCAAAAACCTCTTCTAATCTATCTAACATGTTGGTCATTCCATGTGAATACTCAAACCCAACGCTCACCCTTAATTCCTCTACCTCACATGACCAATCTCGTTGCTTGTTCCCCCAATTCTTAGGTCGAATCCTCGTGCATGCCTAGTTCTCATAACAATTCTCCTTCTCTAGGATTCCCTTAACCCTTGTTGGACATGCAGTTTTGGGATACAATTTTGGAAAAAATCATAAATATAGAAGAAGTGCGTAGAAGAGGTGTGCAGAAGAAGAAGAAATACTAGGAAGTGCACAGTTGAGGTGCATCCAGAAGTACAACACGCAGTAAGCGAAATAAAATAGGGAATAAAGTAAAGAAGAAGAAAGTGAGTGAAAAGGAAGGATGACAATCTGACATGCTAAAGATGGAAGGATGCACAAAAGCAAGAAGAAAAGAAGCCAAGAATGCAAAAGCAACATACAGACGAAAAAGAAGGAGAAAGCAGTCCGAACAACCACTTAACTAGAGTTGTCATGCATTGTAATAGGGTTTTGGGGGGAATTAAGTAGGGTTTTAATCTCTAGATTGTATGTATAAATATGTAATGAGTTGGGAGAATAGAGGTTCCTTGTTGTTGGTTGGTTCCTCCGTGTGGTTATTCTTAGGCAGGATTGTGGAGTTTGTTCCAAACTACTGAGAACATCTATCAGTAAGAAGGTTGATAGGATAGGCTAGGAAGGGAGAGAATCAACTTCTGAATGTAAGGGATGATGTAGAGAGAGATAGGCTTTCATTGTAGAGCGGCTAGGCTAGGAGAAGAGAAAGATAACCATGACATATCTTTGTAAGCATAGTGTGCAAGCCTGAAGCAATTACTAAACGCATAATAAAGAAGTTAGTCATTGTGGACGTAGCCCAGAGTTGGGTGAACCATGTTAAATCTTGTGTTACATGTATGTTATATGCAATTTCACGAATTTTGTTTTATGCTTATTAGATTAGATCGATGTTATGCATAATCATTACGCAATAATCATGATTGTTATAGCAATGGGTTATATGGTAGTATGGAATTTAATGATAGTATGAATCTAAAATCACTAAGTAGTTAATACAAAACAAGGACAGAATTACGTGCATAGAACTGATAAGGAAGAATGAACAGAATGGTCACCTCTCATTCCCTCGCTACTGCAGAAACCTGGTTCTTACAATCCCAATAGATACCTTGGGTGAGACTTCATTTGTGCAAGCAGGTGATGCCAAAAGGGACGATGTCTCTTGGGTTGTGTTGGTCATATATTACTCGAACCTAGGGTCTTACAAACCATGTGCAACACTAAAAAATGGTTACGTTGTCGGGACCCAAAATTTGTGATTGAGGGAATGTTTTGGAGGCCGACTAAGAAAGAGATCTCAGAATGGCTGGAAAGGAAAAAACATGAATTTTCTCGACAAGAGAACAAAAACCCTTGGATGAGTGACAAGAAATGGATGCAAAGGTATGTGTACACAAAACTGCATGGAATTTTCTTTGACAAATTTTCAATTATTTTGATTGAGTGGCTAGAAATATTAGTGGAGAATACTAGAAGGTACAAAACTGCAATGTCGAGGAATTGGACTTATGAGTTAGTAGGACAACTGAATTCTATAAGTAACCCAATTAATCGTGTAGTTGTTTTTTGGTTGGATATCATATTGGGAGGATATATCACAGATTTTGCAGTAGATTGTACCCAATCATACAGTGTTGCAGAAAGGGACTTTTTCAAGAGTCCATGTGAGAGGTTCATGAAATAATTGGGTACATGGATAAAGATGTTGTTGTGTGACAAGTATGTGATGAAGATGCAATCTGATTGTTAAGGGGCCTCTCGCACATAGGGGAACCAGGGGATGACAAGAGGATAGTCTGAGAGTAGGAGAGAATGAAGAAAATGATTAAGAAGGAAGGGAGGGACTGAGGATGAAAAGAACTAAAGAGGGTATACCATAGAAAGAAGATGATTTTGGAGTATTTTGTGGAGGAAGTAGGTAGAAGAGGTGAAAGACTGGGGTTGAGAAAGGAGAGTCGTGTAGTGAGCCAGAGGGGAGAGAACCTTGTGCAATAGTTCAAATCATGGAAATACCACATATAAGAGGAGAAGAAGAGGAGTTCCAGTCCAATATAGTAATAGAAGAACCATTAAGTCCCACTCAGACTAGGTCCTATGTTGAATCAATGACCCCATGTGCATCACCACAACTAGATATCATCGTTGATGACTTGTCAAATGCAATTGTAGTTATCCAGGGAAGACAAAGTAGTAGAAATCAAAGCAGTGGAAGTAGTGCGTAGAGTCGGAGTCAGAGTCATAATCATAGTCAACCAACATCACCAAGAAGAAGGAATACATAAAGCAACATGGCAGGGGTAGACAACACCCTTAGAATTCTTGAGTTCCATGGATTTGGGTCAGAGGACCCAGAACAACATTTGCTTTTTTGTAAGACAATCTGGGCCACAAAGAATGTCCAGGACTAGTCTGTGAAGATTACATAGCTGTAAACAACATTTAGAGGCTGTGCATTGGTCTGGTACATGAAGTTGTAGAGTACCAAACCTATAGGGTAGGCCAGGACTTTGGTAGAGATAATTCAAGTGATGTTCAAATATTTCAAAAATCCAAATTCTAAGTCACACATCATAGAACTGAAAGAGATTAAACAAGTACAAACAGAGTCAACATGGGACTTCAATCAAAGGTTCAAGGATTTGATGGGTAGAATGAATTTACATATCCCCGATCAACAACATCAGGAATGGATTATTGCAAGGCTTCTACCACTTTTCATGAAATTGATTCAATAGAAGGTTGTGTCGCAACCCAAGGCGGCTGAAATTGCCATGAAATTGGAATCATCTCCTGTAGAAGATAGTGGGGGGATGGCGCAAGTTCAGATGCAGTTGACTGCATTGATGATTCAACTGGTAGAACTTACAAAAGGGAAGGAGAAACATGAGCAAGTTTGGTGTACCAAATGTAGGATTGAAGACCATCACAAAGACAAATGCCCAACATTCAAGCAGTATTCAGTGACTAGAGCACCGAATCCATTACCAGGAGGAGGATATTGTGAGATATGTAAGAAATGGGGCCACCACCCAACTAAGTGTTTGTTAATACAGAACTATCAAAGTACACCAAGGAACTTGTTTTGCAACTTTTGCAATTCGGTGGGACGTGAAGAGAAGGATTGATGTGCATTCGAATTAATGAGGAGTGCACATCATATATGTATAGGATTCAGGAGGAGAATGTTGCAGCAAAAGGCGGTGGTCCACAATATAATAATCAAAGAGGATTTAATCCAAGGAACAAAATAAAATTTGGCAAAGGTCGAGGTAGAGGAAATTTTGGTATAGGAGGAAGAGGACCGATTATATTTTACAATTGTAATCAACCAGGACACTTGGCTTAGGACTGTCTGAATCCATGTGCAACATGCACATACTGTAGATAAATGGACCATGCGATAGAATATTGTCACCAACTAGTTGTGAAATGGAAAACCAGAGGAAACCAAAATCATAATCCAAACCAAAATGTGTAGAATATATCAGCCGAAATACGCAACAAAGGACCAAGAATAACAGTTCTTACACACAGAGCAGTGAGGACAGGGGATGATATGATGAATGGAGGAAAGTAGACTGATAAATGGGTAAGGAAGTCAACAGGGCCTATGCCAACCATTGATCCTTGTTAGGAAAAGGAGACATATCAAAGGGAAAGAAAATAAGTACTTGGATAGGATTGGGCAGCATCAACATAATCTACACCTCATGTAGAAGATCGTGTTGTGCCTATGAAGCCAACTGGAAAGGTAAACACACTCACAAAATTCTTGAGAAGTTGTGTAGAGCTAATGAAATATGAAACTATGTTGAGTACACTATATGACATGATTGATCACTCCACATGAGGGAGAGAAACCCCAATCGCACAAAGGGTGGTGAATCAGGTATTGTGCAGGAAGAGGACCAATGGAGAATGTAGATTCAGTGCACAAATTGGGGAGTATGATGTGGATAATGTTATTTTGGACTTGGGGTATGACGTGAATGTTTTACCTAAGCATACTTGGGAGATGATGGGAAAACCCAAGCTAGTATGGTCTCTTGTTCAGTTAAGGCTCATGAACTAGCACAAAATAGTATTGATTGGTCGTTTGAGAGGAGTACCTATTAACATAGATGGAGTGTGTAGTGTGGCAGACTTTGACATTATTGAGATTTAGGATGAAAAACAACCATATCCAACACTGATAGGACTGGAATGGGCTTTTGATAACTAGGAAATAATTAACTTGAAGAGGAGGGAGATGATATTCGAAGTTGGATATTTGAAAGTCATTGTACCCTTGGACCCATAAGAAGGAAAGAGATACATAGAGCTATCCAGAGGGAATGGCATTGACAAATTATATAACATGACTACGCGGATAGAATATTATGTCAACCCTACGACAAATGGTGTGCTAAGTTGGAGAAGTATCATTTCATGTGCATCGGAATCTGAAGAAGGTATAGAGCATTGGAAATAGAGAATGCATGAAGTTTCAACTAGATGATGTGCATGCATAATGTTATCCTTGTGTTGGATTGGAATAGAGCTATGTGTTCCACCCAGGTATGATGGATTAATTAATATAAGTTTGTTTGTAAAGGAATTTGATTTGCAGGTACCTGAACAAAAAAGATTGTTAGCACTAGATGTTTTCCTAAAAGCAACTCCATCTAGATTGTGGGTTTCACACAGAGAGGGGGTGAATGACTGGAAATAGTGCAGAAGACTAATGAAAGTAAGGTTCAAGAATGAGGAAGAAAATAGTGTGCATAAGTATACAAGAGAAAGTGATCCAGCAGGTCATGTTGAACAATGAAGGACTTTATGGAGTATAATACCGAAAACAAAATGGATGCACATATTTATACATACCCTAGACACAATTCCGAAAAACCGGTATTTGGAATTGGAAATGCGCAGAGAGACAACAAGATGGGATGAGTTGGTCCAGAGGTTCAAAGTTACTTTTACATTTGAACATGAATCTCCATCAATAGATGTAGCGCTACAAGCTATTTGAACTAATATCTTCTTAGAAGAAGGATCGATGGAAGTGGTACCAGTATGTAGTGCGCACAGAGCTACTATGACTATCCATGAGTTATTGGAATGCTACAATATGGCTAAGGAAGAACATGATGAGGAAGATCCTAGGAATGTGCAAGTACCTGAGAAAAAAGGAGAACGATCAATAGAAGGTCCAGAGCTTGAATCCATCGTGTACACCCAGCTGATAAAGATGTGGATGGTAAACATTAGGATGACATAAAATCCAAATTTTGCACAGATAAGGGATTACTGAAGTGATGAGACGGTCTAAAATATTGCATAATTGTTGCATGAATATCATGACCTATTCCCAATGACATTTTCAAAGATGAATGGGATAGCAAGGGACTTAGGTGAGATGAAGATTTTGTTGAAACCAAGACCTAAGCCAGTACGATAGAGACCTTACAGGTTAAAACTTGAGTACAAGGAAAAGGTGAAGGTTGAAATAGATAGGATGTTGGACACATGAATCATCGAACTGGTAAAATAATCTTAGTGGATCAACCCAATAGTTGTACAAATCAAGAAGACGGGGGGAATCAATATCTACATGGATCTAAGGAAGTTGAATGACACGTTTTTACATGATCCATTCCCAAACCATTCACAGATGAGGTACTGGAGAATGTAGGGGGTCAAGAAACTTATTCTTTTATAGATGGACTTTCGCATTACCATCAAATAAAAATTGTTCAGGAGGACCGAAACAAGACCACTTTCGCGACGTAGTGGGGGAGTTATCAGTATACAATAATGCCTTTTGGATTGAATAATTCCCATGTGGTATTATCCAGAGTAGTGGTTGTTGCGTTCAAGGAATTCATCCCTAAGTTATTTGAAGTGTACTTGGATGATTGGATTGTGTTCAATCTACTGCAAAATCATATAAAAGTCCTCATGATAATGTTGGATTGGTGTAGACAATGTCATATTTCGTTGAACTTGAAGAAGTTTATTTTTTTTGCACCGTTTGAAATTATGTTGGGACATGTAGTTTGCAAACATGGATTACTAGTAGATCCAGAGAAGATTGCAGTAATTATAGATTTAGAACCATTGACATCAGTCAGACAGCTGAGGGAATCTCTGGGTCATACAAACTATTACAGGAAATTTATCAATTTAGGATATGCGCAGATCACATCACCGATGAAAAATTTACTAAAGAAGGAAGCAAAGTTTCAATGGAATGAGGACTATCGTAAGGGTTTGGACACCTAAAATAAAAAACTAGTGATCGCATCGATTTTTATCTTTCCAGATTGGAACAAGGATTTCCATGTACATGTAGATGCATCACCCATAGCATTGGGTGCATTACTATCTCAACCAGGGGAGGGAGACATAGATCACCTAATTTCTTTTGCAAGCAGTAAGCTATCCATAGCATAGAATAATTATACTACCACAGAACAAGTAGGATTGGCAAAAATCTAAGATAATCTACAGTACATAAGTAAATTACTAGGATTGCCAATCCTAGGATCCTAGAGCTCGATAATCTGCAGTACATAAGTAAATTACTTATGTATTTCTCTTTTATACTTCTTCATCTTGTATCCAAATTTTATTTAAGCTTAGTGTGAATTCCTTCAAATCATGCAAAGATGATGTGTATTTGTCTTGAGAAAAAATAATATCTCTTTATTCCACCTATCTGGATTACTCATACAACCTATTACAAAAAACCAAACAATCTTTATGCATATAAACCATTGCAATAACATGATGATGCCCTAGCTTTCCTTTTAGAAGACAAGTGAAAATGTAGGGACTAACATGATGTATATCAAAGAGTGGGAAAACCATCAAGGAGGGATGAAATACCTTTGAATCCACAAGTTACCCTGCAAGCATTTTAGAAATGGGCTATAGATTTTGTAGGGCCAATCAACCCACAAGAAATAAGATCAAGGGAAATGTACATCATCACCATGACATAATACTTGACAAGATGGGCATAAGCAATCCTAGTTACAAATTGCACCGCAGAGACTACTGCAAGGCTTTTGTTTGAGAATGTAGTTACAAGGTTTGGATGTCCACGCATATTACTCGGTGATCAAGGCACACACTTTATGAACAAGACAATTGCAACATTGACTAAGGATTTTCAAATCCATTATTAGAAGAGTACACCATATCATCCTCGGGCCAATGGAACAGTGGAAGCTTTCAATAAAATCTTAAAGAATGCTTTGACAAAAATTTACAATGTAGGAAGAGATGATTGGAACTTAAGAGTTCCTCCAGTGTTATGGGCTTACAGGACTACAAGTAAACACTTGATAGGTCAGACACCTTTTAGGTTGGTCTATGGGAAAGAAGCATTGATGTCAATGGATTTTATTCTACCTAGCCTGAGCATTGCAACAATCATTGATATTTTAGACTCTCACAGTTGGTACAACTTGAATAAGAATGGTTTGTTGCAAGTTTCCATCATCACGTTTAGAAGGATAGAGAGAAGGATTGGCATGATCGACACATTAAACTGAAAACGTTTCAAGTGGGAGATTTGGTATTAATCTATGAAAGCAAGTTCATGCAACATCCAATAAAGTTTAGAATACACTAGTTAGGACCCTACGTAATTCATCATATAACAAAGATAGGTGTTGCACAGTTGAAAACCCTGAATGGAGAAGTCCTTGTAGGAATGGTGAATGTAAATCAGTTGAAACTCTATATAGATGATAGACAATCTGCACAGTAATTTGGGCTGCACCAGAACACATGTATCATAGTAGTTATACTATAGTAGGAAGGAAAAACACAAAAAAATAAATAAAAAGTAGAAAAAGGAAGAAAATCAAATAAAAATTAGATATAGAAAAAGAAAAAGAAAAATATTATAGAGTACAAGGAATATGAGATTGCGAAGAAGGAATGGTTATCAAACATCACAATAGAAATGCACCAATTTATAAAAAAATACATAGAAGAAAAAAATTGTGAAGAACACGGATGCAAAAGAAAGAACCGTTGCACAGTTTGGCAATGACAAGACCATTGGAAGCATTAAAGCATGGAAACGATGCCTACGAAGTAGAAATGATAGGTCATAAAGGTGCCATAGAATCTTAAATGGTAAAAGTCATAGAAAATAACGACAAATTGGTAGTATGAGAGAAAAATCACACAATGGATTTGATAATAAAACCACATTTATTTAAAAACTTATAAAACACGTTGGAGGATTAATGGACAAGGTAGTTAAGGCATGAAGAGACATGTATAGTTGGCAAGGAGGCACAAAAACAACAGAAGATCATCAAGCGTAAGTCATTGTTGTAGGTAAGAGAGAGAAAAATAGAGTGAACCAGAGCGAATATGAGTACATCAGATCTAAGTTACAACGACCAAAGAACATACATAGAGTCAGTTAAGCAATATGTCACACAAGAGGAATTTCCCCACCAAAAGTTGGAGCTTCGTCAACAGCGGCGCAAAAGCAGACAAAACAACTAGTAGAGACACCAGAGGTCGAGGAAGTACCTAGCGCTTCCACGTCAACTTCACAAGCCAGCTTCAACATAAATTACATCACACCTATGATGGATGATGTGCCACCAATCAATGTACTATCCAATTGGAAATACCCACTCGCAACAACACCAGTCCCACCTAGTGTAAGCATTGAAGGAGATATTCTTGGAAAAATTGTTGGCCTCAAGTTCATGGATCGTGACATTATCGACGAGCAAAAATTCCCAGAGTTGGATAGGGAAAAATACGTGCACAAAGAGTGTGTTGAGCACGTCAGCGATAGTGCTGGAGACACATGTATGTGCAACGGGATTGGAGAAGGCGGGCATATTGAACCTGTTGGATATTCCACATTTTTGGTGTAGTTTGGAGATTAATTCTTGTGTGAAGGTGTTGCTTAGCTGAGTCTATGGGGGGACACTGTGGCTTGATTCCTCAGTGTCAATTGATACTAAACTAATTGTGCATATTACAGGACTCCCAAAAGTTGGAAAGGATATGGCCCTTTTGTTCAACAAGGAAGGTGAGTGAGCCCTCTTAGAATCGATGAAGGAAAAGTTCTATATTTTCAGGGGGAAAAGGTGATTGGATGTGAAAAACATCAATGATAACAATGTTCGATTTGCAATGCATGTGTTGGCCTGCAATTTGTTGCACAAATGTGGGAAGGATGAAGTACCCATTGCATTCATTGCAGCTCCAGAAAAATGTGTCGAAGGGGTTCAAATGAACTAGGCCACCTTCTTGGTGAACCAATGTTTGTAGGATTGTATTGAGTCCCCGGAAAAAGGCACAAAATTTCACTATGCATGGTTGTTAATTCTGATTGTTTTGGTCGAGTGGAAAGAACCAGGTTACTATCAGCACATGGGCACATCTGGCAAAGGAAATATAGCCGAGAGGTATGCCAAATTATGGCATACGATCTTGTTATCACATGAACTTGTCAGAGCCCTATGGGTGTGTGGTTTCTACCTAAGACGGTAATTTTTCGCTGTCTCTCTCCTTTTCACAGACCAAGTCTTAAGATTTTTCCCCTTCAGCTTATAAAATCGTTTTTCGTTTTTCCCCCTCTATGTTTAAAGTGTCGTGGTCTCCCTATTTTCCCAGCCCACAGCTAGTGGTCCAAATCCTCGATCACGCTAGTCGCAGCCACAGACACAAAGAACAGCTTTCCTAATAGTCCATTTCGAGCTTGAAGCACAAGTGGTAGGCAAGTTTATCTTTCAATGACGGAGATCCAATCAGCCAGTTCAGATCAGTGGCTCATGGGCATTCAAGAGTCCAAAAATCATGCAAGGTATAGCGTCAGAGCACAAATCCCCAAGGTGAACATGAGTCGTTGATCTTGAAGGGAACATGTGGCGTCTGATCCAAGTGTTTAGGGAAATAAGCTTCAGGAGGTTTGCAGTGGGAAGTGTGTAAAACTTCCGAAGGGCCGAAGCCCGAAGTCCCGAAGTTAATCTGAACCACCCATCAATAGGGACACGCAACACCCCATCTCTCACTTCAGGAATTTTCCTCCGGGAAATTCCTCATGTTTTCACATTCAAAAGTGGTCGAAGCTCTCGAAGTCCCAGAGACCCGAAGTGGATCTCAGCCTTCAATTCGAAGAGGGAAGATATGATCTGTCAATCTAAAGTGCCAGAGTTGGGATGTTGATCAGGAAGCCTCATCTCAAATCACAAGATCAATGGCCACGCTTGAGTGCGGGGTCGAAAGGTGCACACGTTTTAAAATTTCAAAGGTGGGCTGCAATTGAAACCATGGTTTGGAAAAATTAATACGTGGAAAAAGGTGGTGGATTGCAGGATCAAAAGCGATGTGAACCCAAACCACGTTTGAGCGTCCCTGTAATCATGCATTTATATGGCATCCTATCTGAGAGCAGTGTGTGGCCACCCCCTTGGCATTAAGCCACGTTTCAATCCTGATGTAGGTCGTTAATGAGAGTGAGAGAGGTGGTTGAAAACTCGTCTCACCACATAAATGGAAAGCATGTTGAGAAGGGTTATGAATGCAGATTGTCAATCCGAAGCTTCCTTCTGGATGAATTTTCCTGCAAAGCACATAACTGAGGCGAGCTCGTATATGACATGAGAAGGCCTGCACAGTCTAACAGAGCAGGCACCAACTGAAAACTTTGAATGCAGTGGTCTGATCACACTCCTGGTAGTTGCAGCATTTTAGTATATATAGGCAGTTTTGATATTTTGTTAAGGTCGATGGTTGAGCAGTGCTCTCGTATTGTAAACTTTTGATGAAGAGCACTGGTTCTATGGTTATGTATTTGTTTTTGAGATATCTTGTTTAATGAAAGTCAACTTCTTATCTATCTAATTTTCCTCTGATACTGAGAGAGTTCATGTTTGATTGAGTCACATGGATTGTTGTAATTGTATTATGATAAATGTTTGATTATAGTACTCTTATGATTTCTTTCAACTTCCTTGAAATTTGAATCCAAGAGGACCTTTTGTTTAAGTTTTTCCTTCTTAGGCTACTGGAAAATTTGATGTTCATAGCAGACCTCTACACCTTTCTCACTAAATATTCCTCCTATTCACTCTTACTCCAACTTACTGACTGAAGTTAATCAAGACCTCACCTACAGGTGCATACCAGTCTAGTTTTATGATTTAAAACGATATCATCTTGAGTCTGCGCCCATTTGACCTCTTTAAAACCAACCTGTGACATAAAAATATGATGGGTATTGGGCTTACCTCCGACGCAACCTCCAGGTGACTTCTAGTGCTAACATTTCTGGCATCGTTGTCAAGGAATGAATTGAAGACATTTCTCTGAGATAGAATGACAAAGAGATTATGATTCTGAGGGTGCATCAAATATTAAAACCATTGAAGATTGCATCTTGCACCTGGAAAATCCACTGTTTCCACTCCACTATTTCAGTTGTGGCTACCTTTAGCACACCTAAAGTTGACCCAGAGAAGGCTTTTAGCATCTTCTTTCTCAACTTGGAAAGTTCCCTAGGAGAATGACCACGATCATATATGGTCTTTGATGGTGAACAAAGACCAGATGCATTCAGGTTACATATCAATCACATGGTGACTCCATGTTTAAAAAATCGATCAGTGACTCCACTGGTCTGAAATGGAAAAAATATTGGCTCGAAGGTTTCCTCCTTTTAATTTATCCTCTATTCCTAGTTTTCCAAATGTTGTCCCTGCTATAAATAAATGGGGTGATTATCTTTTTAGATTTAGAGGAATCAAGCATGATCATCCTGGTGAACACTTGTTTAATTTTCATATATTCATGCTTGAGCACAATTTTTTTCACGGATGTCTTGATCAATATGTTCAGATTTTATTTGGAGGAAGATGCTCGTGAATGGTGCCAATCTCTCCCTGCTTCTAGTATCCATTCTTTGAAGGATTTTCATGATGCTTTTAATTTATATTACAAAGAGATTTATATGTCTCATCTTATATTGGATGACTGTTGTAAGAAGTTTTCATCCCACATCGAGCAAATGATAGACTCTTCCTCGTGTGATGAGTCTGGTGAAGGTCTGAGTGAAAGAGGAAGTGCAGAGGATATTTCTGTTCATGGGACAGATGTTTTGACCAACCCTACTTATGATGAAGAAGTCCTTCCAGGTATGATTGATTATAGCGATGATGATTACATAGCAATGGATGTATCATATTCTACCCCTTATACACATGGTGTCTCATATTTAGAAGAATAGATGGTTGTGGAGAAGGATTCTTCTCTTTTCCTTCAAGAGGCTTCCCATGATATATTTTCACCTAGGATTGAAGAGAAAAATCATGTGTATGAACAACCAGAAGCAACAGTTATTGTTGTCTCTGAAATGGATATTCTTAACAGTTATATTCTTGATGGAATTATTGTTTTAGAGGTTGATCATAGATATGAAGGGAAACCCATTTTTTATGAATATTCTAGTGATGATGAGCAACATGCTTATCCTACATTTGATCACTATGAAGACACTAAGAAACATGTTAAAGACAAGGATCCATCCATTGATATACATGAGGAGATTTATTTCCATCAGCTAGCAGATGTTATTAGAGTAGACAAAGAAGAAGTGGATCTACAGCCTACATCATCCCTTCACTCACCTATGCTTACCAGAGACATCCAACCATATGTGAGTAGATGTGAAGCAGAGCAGGCTTTCTGTTACCAATTTTTTGGGTTTCCTCAGTTATTCCACGAACCTGTAAGGGAGTACATGGAATTGCATTTCCTCAATTTATTGAAGCCTCCCAGCTTTATCTTGACCTCATAACTGGGAGGAGGGATGAAAGATGTAAGAATTTTTCTGTCATGGTTTCATCATCTATTATCAATCACTGACAAAATCAACCAGTTTCCAGTTAGGAAGTTGCTTGACTGGCTCTGGTGGAAATTCACTTTCACCTAGCACTATGTAAAAAATAAGCTAGTCTAGGGATGTACATAAATAATCTCTTTTGGAGCCCATGTGTGTTTGATTTCATTTTTAGGATAGTGTTCTTGGCAGCCTGTAGTCCTTAACAGAATTTTTTGAGCTCGACTCCATAACCCAACAGATAAGGCACTAGAACTACTTGTTCTTGGAAGCTCGCAAGGAGCATGCCATCCCCTGTGGAGCCAAATGTTATCACATGAACTTGTCAGAGCCCTGGGGGTGTGTGGTTTCTACCTAAGACTATAATTTTCCCCTTTCTCTCTCATTTTCGCAGACCAAGTCTTAATATTTTTCCCCTTCGACTTGTAAAATCATTTTTCGTTTTCCCCCCTCTGTTTTTAAAGTGCCCTGATCTCCCTATTTTCCCAGCCCACAACCAGTGGTCCAAATCCTCGATCACATTGRMTGCAACCATGGACATAAAGMACATATTTCCTAACAATCCATTTTAGACTTGAAGCACAAGTGGTAGGAAATTTGATCACTATGAAGACACTAAGAAACATGTTAAAGACAAGGATCCATCCATTGATATACATGAGGACATTTCTTTCCATCAGCTAGCAGATGTTATTAGAGTAGACAAAGAAGAAGTGGATCTACAACCTACATCATCCCTTCACTCACCTATGCTTACCAGAGACATCCAACCATATGTGAGTAGATGTGAAGCAGAGCAGGATTTTTGTTACCATTTTTTTGGGTTTCCTCAGTTATTCCACGAACCTGTAAGGGAGTACATGGAGTTGCATTTCCTCAATTTATTGAAGCCTCCCAGCTTTATCTTGACCTCATAATTGGGAGGAGGGATGAAATATGTAAGCATTTTTCTATCATGGTTTCATCATCTATTATCAATCACTGACAAAATCAACCAGTTTCTAGTTAGGAAGTTGCTTGACTGGCTCTGGTGGAAATTCACTTTCACCTAGCACTGTGTAAAAAATCAGGTAGTCTAGGGATGTACATAAATAATCTCTTTTGGAGCCCATGTGTGTTTGATTTCATTTTTAGGATAGTGTGCTTGGCAGCCTGTAGTCCTTAACAGAATTTTTTGAGCTCCACTCCATAACCCAACAGATAAGGCACTAGAACTACTTGTTCTTGGAAGCTCGCAAGGAGCATGCCATCCCCTGTGGAGCCAAATGTTATCACATGAACTTGTCAGAGCCCTGGGGGTGTGTGGTTTCTACCTAAGACTGTAATTTTCCCCTGTCTCTCTCATTTTCGCAGACCAAGTCTTAATATTTTTCCCCTTCGACTTGTAAAATCATTTTTCGTTTTCCCCCCTCTGTTTTTAAAGTGCCCTGATCTCCCTATTTTCCTAGCCCACAAC
>JZKD02S1034515.1:245679-256195 GCA_000966675.3 Picea glauca | reverse complement strand
ATCTGTTTCCTTACCATCATTTATCTATTCTTCATCTCCCTAGCAACCCCACCACTCTCTTAAGCTCTAATTTATTCCTAGCATAATTAATATTATGGTTCCTTTCAACTATGATTTTTCCCTAATTTTCTGCAATCCCTTCCCCCTTACTTTTACCTTAATCGCATCATCATTAGCTTACCTACAATTATTAATTGTTTTAATTAATTATCTATTTATATAATTTTAATATCTTTTTATCATACCCCTAAATGTGGTGCCACCTCACACAGGGACGACACGTGGTACAACACTCAACCGGGCCTTAAATACAGGCCACCGGGTCCCATCCCCTCACCATTAAGGATGGGAGCAAGCCGAAGCAGCCAGGCCGATGATCCAATACCTCTCGCGCACGTGAAGGGAATGGAGTCACAGAGAACTCAGTGGATTTCCTTAATGGCGGGTCTGGTCACATTACTCCTCATGAATTTATTCAATTTTGGAAAAGAAGGAGCTCATTTCGAGCTGAAGTCACAAAATTCGGGCATCCCTGATCTCTGGTGTGATTGTAGCTGCCTAATTACTGCTAGGGCCATTTCTTGGCACCTCCACATGCCATAGGAACGAGGCAAGCCCCACAAGGGGGCTTCCTGGTATGCTTCAGCTGCACGCAGAAAGAGACAACGGAATTTCAAGCAGGCGTTGTCCATGGCACGGACGCAGCTCATTCCTAAAAATAGGAGGCTTGGTACACCTCCCATGGCCTATATTGAAGAAATCATCCCGAATGAACCCATTCAAATCCCCCCAACACACCTACTCTTCACTGTTCCAGAAAATTGGAACCCACTGACTTGTTTTCCAGGGGAAACTACCCAACTGGCCACCAAGAATCATCACGGATCTAAAAGAGGAGAAGCCCATTTGGTCGATTTCCCCCCCTGCTACATCACTGAAGAAATTCCGATAGATGTGGAGGCAGAACTGACCACGGGAGCAACAGAGATCTCTCCAACAGAAGTCCCGGGAAGGAACGAGTCAATCGAGGATGAGGCAACTGGTCTGGAAGGCGAGCCGATAGGGATTAATCTGGATGAGGAGGGTGGCATTGCTCCTATGTCGTGTCCTCTTTCTGCCATGCATGAGGTAGGGCGTGTCCAATTTCCACTCCTCCACTCGAACCACCTTACGTTAGTCTTTGAACTGAGGAGCTTGGTGGAGGACCTAATCCACCACATCAGCCTAGTCATTCAACGAGTCGACTTGCTCTACGATGCCTACTCAAATACACCTCCAGGACAACGCTACCTGATGTGTGCTCAGACTTTCGTGCTAATAGCCAAGGCCGGGGACAAGGATGGTGAAGGCAACATGGATAAGGTAGAGACCACCGAGTAAATGTCACAGTCAATAGTTTTAGTTTTTTTCTTGGTTTCCCTCACGCTAGTCATGGCTAGAAGCCATTATTTTGTAACTCTCTGACTCAAAGTTTTTTCAGACCAATAGCTTCCAACTGTCTTGGTTCCCTTCAGGCAAGACAAATGGAAACCAATTTTTCTGTTTCACAGACTTCGTAGATAGCCAGTTGTCTTGGTTTCCTCTTACACGGCAAGACAACTGACAGACATGGTGTTTCTGGTTGCCCCTCTTTTCTGGAAAATTAATATATTAGGCTCTGCTCTTTTTTACTTAATATATATATATATATATATATATATCATACCTTCTATGTAAGGGTGTAATTTTAAATTATTCTTAGTGTTTCCAATTCTTCCCCCCCACTTTTTTCTTCTAAATAATGTCTTCTTTATCAATTTCTTAGAATCTAATTATTTAATTGTTTAATTGTTATTTATTAATAATTATTCATCGTTTTTTATATACTTCTAGTATCATTAATTTAATCTTGTCTCCTAACTCTAATTTTTTTAACTCCTTTAATTTTGTTAAATATTTTTTACTTTTTTATATTTAATAATTACAATGATTAATTTTATAACGACTAATTTATCCTCTTTTCTCATGTTCTTATAAAATTTTAACTTTTAATAACCCTTACCTCAGCACTCTTTTCAAATATTTCATTGCTTAAATTCTCCTTGATGATAGATGGAGTTTCCACTACAAATGTTCTTTTTTTAAAACGTTTCAAAACCTCCATACATAGTTTATTATCGAGAAATCTATTACAACATATTTAAACTTTTGTAAATAGAGGAATAAAAAATAAAATTACACTCTTTCAAATATCTTTGAACTTTTATAAATAAAAGAATAAACAATAAGATTACACTCTTTCAAATATCTTTGAACTTTTATAAATGCAGAGAAATAAACTCAACATCAATAATACAAATTATTGACAGAAACCTCACTTCGTATTACTCAATTAAACAATCATTTAAACTTTTGTAAATAGAGGAATAAAAAGTAAAATTACATTCTTTCAAATATCTTTGAACTTTTATAAATAGAGGAATAAACAGTAAGATTACACTCTTTCGAATATCTTTGAACTTTTATAAATGCAGAGAAATAAACTCAACATCAATAATACAAATTATTGGCAGAAACCTCACTTCGTATTACTCAATTAAACAATCATTAGTACCAACTTTCTTAATGGCTTCCACAACCTCGAAGTGTTCTATATTTTCGAATTCGATCATGGTAGAGATAACAACTTTGATTCCCTTCCTTGTATTTCCCAAGGAATTGGACAAATTGAGCAAACCTTATTAAACCTTATAATTTTTCTACCAAACTAAACTTTGTAATTTCTCTATTAATTGAATTCATTCGACAGAATTTGATAACTACGGTTTTTATATCAAATGAAGAATTTAATCACCAACAATCCAATATTGAAACAAGAAAATAATATATCAATTATTCACACTTCGTTCAATATTATTCATTATCAAAGAACATATTTGTAAATGAGCAAGATATAACTAATGCACCAACAATCCAATATTGAAGCAAGAAAATAATATATCAATTATTCACACTTCGTTCAATATTATTCATTATCAAATAACATATTTGTAAATGAGCAAGATATAACTAATGAAACAACCAACCCATAAAATCATTTAATAAACAATCTCTAAAATCACTTAACAATAATTATCTCAATTTCAAACTATCCATTTCATATATCAACACACTAACAATTTCAATAAGCATTTTAATTAGACTAAGAACAATATAAATGCATCATTAAACCAACATCTAACCTTTGTATTTTTATTAATGATTTTCCCATCATCTAAATAAATAGAAATATACTCTCTTGCAATAAAGACTTACACTGTATTTGATTTTCTTACATCAAGCAGGAAAGTAAGACATGAAAATTAATTAACAATATTTTATAATAAACACATTATATTTTCTTAAGTTAATAAGGTTAGGAATACATGAGAATTAATTAATGATATTTAATAATAAACACATGATATTACTTAATGCATTTAATGTTAACAAATAATTGATATTAATGTCATTGGAAATTTAATTTTTAATGTAGAAGTATTGTGACTATAAACCTTTGATTATCCCATTCTTTCAAAGCCTATGTATAAATTTCTTGCACATATACAATAATTAGTCTCAACTGCAAAGAAGGGAATTATCTTTGAAAATCATTCACCACAAACAAACTATCTGACATAAGATCATTCTAGGAATTACTCAAACTGAGATCAATTCAACACCTAACATGAAGCATCCCAATAACATGATAATAGGAATCATCAAGAGGAAATTCAATCAATATAAACTCATGATTCATCCACAGTAATACACATCGATCATTCAAATAGAAGTAAATTGAAGAGGGAATATTGATAAAAACAATCAAATAAAATTAGTATATCCAATGGTGTCATCAAAATGAGGCTCAAAATCCATGGGATCTACTGCCTCTATCTGGTTTGTTGGTCGATATGCTAGGTAAATTCCAATAGGGACTGGAATTACAGGCTATGCCTCTCGAAATGGGAGGGATGTTATCTTTTCTCCAACCTTTTTTGCCTCTGTGGGATTTGCTGATATTAGCTTTCAAACTCTTTATTTTACTTGATCAACATACTCTTCAACATGTGCTTCAATGAGTGAAATTTTTGTGATGTTGAAGGCCCCTAACACAGGATATGGGTATAGAAAAGGAAAGGATGCTAAGGGTTATGGGCCTATATATCTAATGATTTATATCGTTGGATCGACTTAAATTAGTTCAAAGTAGATATGTGCTTCAATTGGATAGATTTTAATCCACACTAAATGTTCAAATTGATCGGTGGAATAAAAGTTTTGAGGGTCCCCATTGTCTAGACCCTAGGGTTTATTGAGGGCATCGACACATCCATAGTCAAGAATGGTTAAACATGCTCAACATGATGTATTTTATTTAATGGTATCAACCACGGTTTAAGAAGTCTACTATAGTTACTTATAATAAATCATTATCAACCATATTCAAACAATATTCAACATGGTCAATCACAGTCAAACATGGTTAATAGGGTCAACCACAGTTAAGAGAGTAAACCATAGTGATTGACCATTATCAACCATAGTCAAACCATAAGCAACATGATCAACCATAGTCAACCATAGTAAACCATGGTCAGTTATAGCCAACATGGTTAATTAGGTCAACCATAGTCAATGATAATCGAACACATTCAAAAAGGTCAACCATAGGTTATCCATAGTGAATAAGATTAACCACAATCAACCAAAGTCAATAAGTTCAACCATAGTCATCCATAATCAAATTTGTTATAAATATGGCCAACATTACTCAATAACTATCAACATGGTCAACCATAATCTACCAAAGTTTACCATTTTTAACATGGTCAATGATGATAAACCATGGTCAACTATTATCCACCATCACCAATCAAGTCAATCATATCTAAAAAGGATCAACATAGTCTATTTTATTTAAATATAGTTAGTCATTATCAGCCAAATTCAACATGGTCAAGCATTGTCAACCATAGAAAACCATGGTTAGTCATTGTCAAGCATATTCTACATCATCAACCATAATCAAATATGATTAAATATAGGAAAAAATGGTAACAAACTATGATTAGCAACAATGGCCTTTGGTAAACTAATGCTAGTGATAATCAATTATAGTCAACCATGTAAAACCTTAGTTGAACATGGTCTACCATAGTCATCCCTATCAAACAATCAACCATGCTCAATCATAGTCAATATAGTTAAAAAAAATTAACCCTAGTCAAACATAGTCAACATGATCAACCATGGTCAACCTTACCCAATAATAGCCAACCAAAGTCAACCAACATCATCTATTGTAATGACCCTGAAATGAACTAAGGATCATTACTACGTAGAAAACACATAAAAAGGAAAATTTTCTACTAACTAATTTCATGTAGCTTACCGACTATGGATTACACATAGATTTAACTATTGTCTAATACCGTTAATTAAATTCATCTACAACATGCTAAAAATAACATGAATGCAGTTTAAATAACTCAACATAGAATCATACAAATTGTTCTTAAACACAGAGTTAATACACAATAGTTAAATTCGTAATGAAACAAAGAAACAAGATAAAACACTTTAACATCTTATTTTACTATTATAATAGCCTTTTAATTTGAGTCGTTGATATCAAAATCAGGGGAAATCTCAGCCATTGATATGAACTCTATCAGTGATCCATTATTTCTTCAGTAAACCAAATTTTCTCACTGATTTCCCCAAACCCCGATCATCAATTGTTTCTCTTGGGAAACCATTTTTTTCACACGAATCACGTTGAACCCTGATCATCGACGATTGACCATCGATGAATTTCCTTGACAAACACTTTCTTACAAAATTCGTCGAACCTCAATCATGAGGCATCAACCATATCTTGGTTGATGTGGCATGACACATAGATGATGACATGGTATGATACGTGGAGACTGACATGGTATGAGACGTGAATGTTGACATGGCATGACATGTCACCCTCCTCTTCTCTTCACTGGTGATCAACAAATTCTATTAGATGAATTTAAATCCTCATTAAATATATCGATCCCTGATTATTGACCATCAACAATCGGTGATTTCCTTTGGATGGATGAAACCTTTCATCAATTTATGTCAACCCCTGATCACCAACCTTCGTCGATTTGTGTTGGAAACCTAAAAATCTTCGCAAATCTCACCAATCCGACCATCAACCATCGACAATTCTTTTGGAGAACTCCAACACTTTCAAATTGTTGACCAAATCCCATATGAATTTGGGTCATCGATATTCCAGTCATAGTGATCTTGATTGTTGATCTGCTCCAACTTCCAAATGGCCAAAAATGAATCCAAATCGTTGATCTCTCATTTTGCCAACTGTCAAAAATTAATCTCGGCCATCGATTTGCTAGACCTTTACAAACTCTGAAAAACCTTATAAGTTTTTAAATATATTTAAAATGAATCTGGGTCGTTCATTTCAAAATCAACCATGATATTGGTCGTCAATATTGTTACCCCCCCCCCATGCATAGGGGTAACTAGAGGATATCATGTCTCATGTCTCACAATGGAGACAATGATCCCGATCATAATGATTATCATCATGTACATAGATGGAAACCCAACAGCCCCCCTTATTATCCTTTATATCTACAGGTCAACCAAGGCTCAACACATCCAAGCAACTCAATGTATTGGAGATGGTAAGCCAACATCACCATGAGGTATGTTAGTCCTTTCACGCAAAGTGTTTTTATTAATTAGTTGGGCATGTGAATGAGGATATTTAATTGAATTTGGATAATGGATCACTATCTTTGGAAATTGTGTCAGTTGTCCTCTTTCACCTTAGTGGTCAGCTTTTGTGTCCTAGTCCCCTGTTGTAATTTCCCAAGGAAAAGTGGTACTACTGGGGGGGGCTCACAAGGGTAATGTCATGTTCCCCATCATACTTAAAACTTTCCATCTTAGAGCGTCTCATAGTGTACCAAAATTTGGTAATGGGTCATGGTTCATTCTCTCATGAGAAGAAGGGGATGAAGGCCCAAGGTTGATACAATTGTTATATTGATCCAGATCTCAAGGGATGAGATCTTGGATGGATTGAATGTCAAGAGAGAAGGATCTTAGACGTGCCAATATTGCATGAAAATAAGAATGGACCAAAAAAAAACATGTAAATGAAATACTTGGGAGGTGAGGCTCAAAGAGGAGCCTCACCTCTAAAACTAATTACTAGTAAATCACTCGGAGCTAATTAATCTCACAATGAACAATAGAAAATATGAGAGAAGCCAAAATGAGTAGCTTGCTATTATGAGAAGACTTTCTAGGCCTTTATATAGCATTACAAAATGGTCCATTGGACAAAGTAAAAAAGAACTCATTAAATGAGTCTCTATTATTAGTATAATAGATCTAACTACCCACCTAACTAAATAGTGGAAAATAAAACTCGATACAATAATGGAAAGAGCTCATTAAATGAGTCTCTATTATTATAATAATAGATCTAACTACCCAACTAACTATGTAGTGGAAAATAAAACCCAATACAATAATGGAGAGGTGGGACTCTTTTTGACCCATATGGGCAACTTGTTAGCCCAATTAATTAATGAGGAGGTGTGAATCTCCTTGATCCACATGGATGATCTATTAAATTTATATATTTATGAATTTTGCGTCCACATTTAGACCATATACCCCCTAAAATTCAGATCATTCCTGCCCCTTAGAAAATGATGGTCTCCATCATTTCACCCATGCTAAAAAGAGAAACTTCATTATCGTGCCATTATGATTACAATGTGAAAATACCCAATGAAGAGAAGGGTTTTGTTTTGTTGACCCATAATCATGGGTTTGTGGTTGACCCATAACCTAGTTGACAAAGACATTGTACATGGGTAGAAAAATAAACAAATTTTAATAAAATCCCAAAATTTAAAAAATAATATGGAAAAATCGTGACTTTGGGGGCTGTGAACATCCCTTTGTAAATATATTCATAACTTCTTCTACAAATGATGAAATCCAATTCCGTCGAAGACCCATTTGAGCTACTAAAGAGGTATTTCCTTCAGTATATGGAACTTTTTTTGAGGTGGCCCGTGGAGTGAGAAAAATTAGACTGAATTTGAAGGGAGCTCGGCCATGTTGGATACAGACATGTGCTTCTTCAAACAAAGATATCTTATAAACTAGACAATGAAATGAAATTCCTAGAAATACCCATTTGAGATATTAAAGAGATGTTTCTAGCCATATCTGGAACTCCTTCTCTAGTTTTCTGAGCAAACAGAAAAATATCTTTGAATATGGTGGTACGCACGGCCTCCTTGGGTCAAATACATGCTGAGATTTAATCGATGATATCTCTCAAACCAAGAATCCAAATGAGATTCCTATAAATACTCATTTGATATATTGAAGATATATTTCTAGACATATGTGGAACTCCTTCTATATTTTTCTGAGCAAGGATAAAAGTATCATTGAAGATGGTGGTACCCACAACCTCTTTGGGTAAAATACATGCTGAGATTCAATTGATGACATCTCTCAAACCAGGAAGCCAAAATAGATTCTATGAAATACCCATTTGAGATATTGAATACATATTTCCAATGAGATATGGTAGAGCCTCTGAAATTTCATTTAGAGTTCGTAGAACCTCTTTGAATTTGGTTGAGTGTAGAGGGCCACAAAGGATGACAAGGGTTTGTTGAGCAGTATGGGATGTTGTAGAGGTTGAGGAACCTCCGTGGGAAGCATGGACACCTTGAAATTTTTTTGAAAATGTTTTATACCAATGGATTTAGTGGATCCATGTATAGATGTAGTGAATCCATGTATGGATGTAGTGAATCCATGTATGGTTCTCCTTGTAATGGTGAACGAAGATCCGAGGGTAAAAAAAATCCATGTAGTGCATGTGGACTAACTATGATACTTACAGTGTATGGCCCGACAAATGGATTCAGATAGTACCAAAAGGAGGTTGGTGATTGCTACAAATTTTTGAACCCACAACATGTTTCAAAACCTTGCTCTAATGGAGAGCATACTTGCTCTGATACTACTGATCCAGATCTCAGGGGATAATATCTTGTATGGATTGAATACCGAGAAAGGAGGATCTTACACATGTCAATATTGCATGAAAATAAGCATGGACAAAAAAAAAACATGTAAATGAAATACTTGGGAGGTGAGTCTCAAAGAGGAGCCTCACCTTTAAAACTAATTACTAGTAAATCACTCAGAGCTAATTAATCTCACAATGAACAATAGAAAATATGAGAGAATCCAAAATGAGTAACTTGATATTGTGAGAATACTTTCTAGGACTTTATATAGCATTGCAAAATGGTCCATTAGACAAAGTCAAAAAGAACTCATTAAATGAGTCTCTATTATTAATATAATAGATCTAACTACCCACCTAACTAAGTAGTGGAAAATGAAAATCGATACAATAATGGAAAGATCTCATTAAATGAGTCTCTATCATTATAATAATATATCTAACTACCCGAAAAGTTGAAATTGGTAGGGGGCTCTGCAACTTTTAGGGTTTCTTCATGCTCCCAACTCCCACCTGCCCAAACCATCTTTGACTCCCTGGGTATGCGTTGATCACCTCAACCCTACAACTCTGACCACCTCAGAGAATGGGAATAGAAGGGGAGGTGAAAGCGCCCCTCTTACCACAACGTTTCCACCAAAGATCTAGAGAAATTGCGAGCACGTAGACCGAACTTTGAGCCGCCATTGCACCTGTGAGACCGGTTTCTACAGGAAGAGATGGAAATCAGCAAAGAATTGAATACAGATGTTGATTCCTTGCATCCAAAAGCTACTAGAGCCTGGATACCCAAAAAACGTATCCCCCAAGCCCCAGTTGCGCCCAGATACATCATAAAAACCACTAGGATAGGGGAACACACGTAGTTCATGAGATACCATGCCCTCATAGGAAACTTCCTAGGTATCTGGCCCTCAGAAAATGTCCTAACCCACTAGATCAAGGCGTTGTGGAACCCCAAGGGAGACTACGAGCTCCAAAGGTTTTTTCACAGTAATATTCTACAACCTGGAAGACAAGGACAGGATCTTTAAAGGGGGGCCATATTTCTACAATTGGCTAGCCTCTACCTTCGCTTCTGGATAAACCACTTCTGCCCAAAAAAGGAGAACTTCGCATACACACCAGTATGGATTTGCCTCTATTCCCTACCTCAAGATTTCTGGTTAGAAGAAATTTTATTGGGCATAGGCAATACCCTAGGTAAATATGTTAAATCTTCTGAAGCCACTAAACAGAGGAAATACACCTCTTATGCAAGGATTTGTGTATATATGAACATATCCAAAGCTCTTCCAGACATAGTTACCCTAGAATACCAAGACAAGGAATGGACCCAAACCATAGACTATGAACACATTCCTTTCAGATATCGAAAATGCCATGAACATGGCCACCTTTTTAGAGATTGCCCCCTCA
>JZKD02S1034515.1:215976-245652 GCA_000966675.3 Picea glauca | reverse complement strand
GGAAGTTGAAGAGAAAACAAAGGAAGGATTCACTCAGGTCGAAAATCGAAGGAAACAAGCACAGAAGAAGCCCACCACCAACAATGGAAAAAAGAACCCAAATAACAATTCCTTTGAATCCCTCAACTTCCTTCTAGAAGCAGAAGAAGTGGAAAACCCACACAAGACTGCGGGGACAGATCCCACCAAGCATAAGGAAGACCATCTACACCAAACCCTAGCAAATCAAATAGACCCACCCAGGCACAGGGAAGGAACCAGAAAAAGAGGAAGATACAGTCATGGAAATGGATGAGCAGGACCTAGTAGAAATCAACCTAGTGTTGTCCCTTGACTAAGTTTTGAGGAATATTTGGTCATATCTGACCGTTTTTGGGACTTCGACAACTTGTCGAAGACGAAGTGCAAAGCAAAGAAAATATTGTGGAAGCTAGACCCCCTTTTTGGGTTTTTGGAATATGTAATGGGAAAGGGATGTCAGCCCGTGGGTTTACCCATGATTAGGCCCACTTTTGTAGTGTATAAATAAACATCTAGGTGATGCAAGTAAGGGAGAAGATTAGCCAAGGGATTAGTGCTAGAATTTACCTATGTGATTGACTTGTACAGCTGAGTGCAAGTGTTGTAAGTGTTGAGTTCACACATTGTAAGGAGGCTCTATGCTAGATCTACACGAGAAATGAGGATCTAGCGAGATGCACGCAAATCTCCTGTCCTATGCAGAGTAGGATTTTGATAGCTCTATGCTGTAACTGGATTGACTGAAGCTAATAAAGAAGAAGAGTTGGTGTACGTAGCCCCAAGGTGGGGGTGAACCACATAAATACTGTGTGTTGTGCTTTGTGCTTATTCTTAGATGTTTTGTATTTCTAAATACTTAGATGTGATTAAATAGACTTGCTTATGCTTAGTGTTAGAGATGTATATGAATGTTAAATCTGATGTGTATGAATATGCTAAGTGCTTGGTCTACCAGATTTGATCTGTCTTGTTGTTGCTAAGTGCTAAAATAACCTAGACCTAACTGAATGATGCGATTCTCTGTTATGTCGGCGAAGTAGAACTAAGTGGAATATTGATGAATGATCTATGTTAATTGATTGGTAAGAGATATAATCACAGATATGTGTCCCAGCTAAGGTTGCAGACACCTGAGTCTTGCAACCACCCCTGCCTCTACCTCAGGTGAGACTTCATCTGCTTTGCAAGTGTTGCCGAAAGGGTCAGTAGTTAGGGTTTTATTGGTGCGTTGTTGTAGCATTGAACTCTAGGTCTAACCTTGTGCCAACAAATGGTTTTGTTGTCGGGACTGAAACCGTGATTGCTGGGAACTAAGGGAGAAGAAGCTTCTGCAAAGATTCATCAGGAAATTGTGGAAGATCTGTGCATGGATCTGTGCCCTAGTGCGCAGTATTTTACTTGATCTGAAAGGATCTGTGCTTAAAAGAGAAGGCCAGATATGAAGAAAATAAGAGAGATCTGAACGCTTTGTGCTCCGAAAAAAGTAAAAGTGGAAGTTTTTGAAGAAAAGAGGTAAGATCTGTAAGCTCAGTTCTTCGATAAAGTTAATAATAGTTAAAAGTTCTTAGATCTGAAATTTTTGCGCTATGTAGAGGTAATATTAGTGGAAATTTTTGTTTTTAAAGCATGAATCTAAGTATTTTTGATAGATTATGTCCTAGCTTGAAAACTAAGGCATTAATAGATGAAAGAAATTTTGATATGAACATATCTAATAAGCATAATGATAGATATGTTATACCTATGCATAAAAAGAATGTTTCGACTAACAAATGGATGAAGGATCCTAGAAATAATTTTTTGCAGGCTAGCTACCATGATCATGGTGCACAGTACAGAAGAAGTTGGGGATCATGTAAAAGAAAGAGAGGATTAACCCTCTGTTATAGTTGCAGAAGACTAGGACATCTTGCTAAGGAATGCCCTTATGGAAGACCTAGTTGTCTCTGTTGTAAATCTTTGATTCATGAAGTATTGGATTTCCCTAGAATGATTACTAAGCTTGAAAGAATGAATCTGAATGAAGAAAACCCTAAGGAAGATATAGAAATAGCAGAACCATAGAGAGAATTAGAGAAGGTATTGTTGCAGATGAAAGACACCTTGAATGACCACTAGCATGTTATATTATCATAGGTCTTTAACGAAAAAGAATGCATCAAAGTAAGAATAGGAGACTTCGACATTGACTATGTTCTGGATGAGGAAACACAAGTGAATGTTATGACAGAGAAAACTTGGGAAGCTATAGGAAGGCTTGCTATGATCCCTTCACTAAGAAGAATAGGGTTATTCAGAGGGAAACTAGTAAACCTATGTGGAAGGCTCACTCAGATATCTATGAATGTCAATGGAACTTCGACCGAGGAAGATTTTGAGATTATCAAATTTATTGAGGACAACGCCCCGTTTACTATGTTACTTGGAAAACCTTGGATTGAAAGAGATCAAGCCAGGAAGAAGGAAGAAGAAAAGGTTTTAGAACAACAAAGACAAGAGTTAAAATATTTCATGACCAGAAGGATCACGCAGTTGATTGAAGAACAGGAGAACAAATCAAAGCTATTTGACACTAGAAGCCCAAATGTCAAAGCTACAAAAGCATTAGGGGACTCACAGAATATTGGAGTATCTGTATCAGATATAGATGAAGTAGTACCCCTGATTCTTGGGAGAGAACCTCAACAGCGCGAAGTGAATATGCCCAAGGAAAATCATAACGGGAAGAAAACTACCGAGACGAATTTCACGGGGAAGAAGGCTAGGAAGCTAAGTAAAAAGAGAGCTAAGATCGACAGGCTACAGAGGATTTCAGAGGGAATGTCTTAGAAAGAAAACTTGTAAAATTGGAGCTTCGTCGGGATATCATAACAACGACATGGGTCACTTCGCCATGGAAAAGCAATATAGCCATTGGAGGCCAATATATCCGTTTGACTGCCACTCTGAACGGATCAAAAAGCATTGATGGCTCATCACCAGACCATTATACTGCACCATAACATACATAACAAGAGTTAATGAAGCCCCATATCCATTACAAACGATTCGTTACAGAGTTACTTGCTTATTTCATCGTGCCATGCACGGAAGACACTTTTGATAATTGCGAATTTGAGTCCGCAGACTACATAAATTGTGAATAGTGATTACTCCACTCTTACTCTTTATAGTACCTACATTACTTTGAGAACCCAAGATATTGATCCTAAGCATATATGTCCGACGAATTTAGCACAGCTGAAGAATCTGTAAGAGAGGTACCCGCTAGCCTCAGAGCTGAAAGAGTCATGTCGAAGAGAGGATTGTATACAGGTTTACAGGCATCATCGACGAGAGGAGTGCAATCCTCCCCGTTGACTACTCGAGAAAGAACATCCTGAGCCAGCACATAAAGAAGAACCAAACATAAATATGATATGGCCAACGTGAATTTGATTCCATCCATCCTACCTACTTACATACCACCTCTGAGCAGTGCGATCAACAGAGATAGCCTGCCTAGAGACTTTGAGTACACTCTAGTCATTGCGTACTTGCCGAGAGGGGTACGCGCAGTCTGCGTAGATCAAGACAAGATTGCAGCATTGAATTTTAGTGACTAGAACTTGGGGGATCATAAATTTTATAGCATGTTTTCCCCGTACAAGTACCTAACCTGAACCAAGAGAAATAATTTGAAGGTCGTCACTCAACAATGGATGATGAACCTCGCGTAGTCCACTCTGCTCAACGTTATGAAGATACCGCACTTTGACAGACACCAGGAGGTGAATGATTGTTGGGATTTGTTGTTGGCGAGTTACCATGGAGGATACTCATGGTTAAACCGTTGCATAACATTTGATCCAACGCTAATCAATCGGATCACCCAATCAAAATTTATGATAGTTTTAAGTAAACATACCTTTGAAACCTTGATTCAAATTGGAGTCTATCCTCCTGGCCAACCTTACTTTTGATGTATTTTTGAAATTTTGGCCCTTTTGAGTATGAAAGTTTGGCCTATAGTACTCTAAAATTTCTTCTCTGAAATGTCATAGGTCTGACCAAAATTGCATGTTCCAAGTGAAAGTTAGGGTAAATTTCCCCAACCTTGCTTATTTTTGTCCTATTCTGGAGAGTGAACTTGTATAGAATTTCATGCAACCAATATTTTATATATAATTTGGAAAGTTGTACTATAAATACTATGGAATTTCCTCTTTAAAATGAAACTAGTCTCACATAATTTGGAGCTTCACTAAAGACGATATGATGATTTTACCTAGAACACGTGTTTGATACTAGTAATAGGACTAGTCAAAAGCCCTATCTTACACAGGGTGTATCTCTAAAAGTAAAATGACCTAGAATATGAAATGCATAACATAGGTACCTTGATATGTATTATAAACATCCTCCAAGGTTTTCTTTCTGAAGTGTCCCTAAAAAACAATTATAGTGAAAATTCCAAGATGACTTGTTTGATGAAGCAAAACCCTAGGATCGATGCTTTGAAACCAAATGTAACAAATCAAATGTTTAAATGATCATAATATAATATAAGTAAACACCATGTACATAATTTGAGCATGGAGCACAACTCCAATATAGATAATTTACACAATAATTCCTTAAAGAATAAGATAACCTCCTCCACATAACCAATTACATTTATAAATCACAATTCACTTGTCTACAATAATGAATACATGATCTATATATATACCTATTCACACTTGCACATGAGGCCCCTTTACTATTATGCCGATTTTATATTCATATATAAATTTACACATTACATGTACATTTAGACCCATATATTCCCCCACTTGGGGTCATATCATATATATTTAACCCTATATATTCCCCCATGTGGAGTTGAGTTGACTAGCGCTGATGAAGGAGAACTATTTACCAAATATTTTGCAGTGTCAACTACCTTTTCCCATAATTCTTGTGCAAGCCTAGCACCACTGAGCATACTCCTTTCTTTATCCACCAACGTCTTGTTCATTCTTTCAACAAATTCATTTTGTTGTGGGGTATATGGTGTGGTATTTTGGCATGCTATGCCACACTGCTTGTAGAATTGTTCAAAGTCCTTTTGAAAAAATTCTTCCCCACTATGGGTTCTCAACACCTTGATATTCTTATCTATTTGGTTTTCCAAAATATATTTAAACTCTTTGAATTTATTGAAAACCTATGATTTATTCCTCGGGAAATATATCCATGTCTTCTTGGAAAAATCATTTATGAAGGAGGCATAGTACAAGGATCCACCGGGTGAAGGGATTGGTACATGCACAAACACATCACTATGTATCAATTCTAGAATCCCCTTTTCCCTTGTATCTTCATATGGAAATCTAACCTGATTTGTTTTTCCATATATGCAATTTTCACAAAAATTGACTTCCAAATTACAATCATGAAAACCTTTGACCATACCTTTCCTGTGCATAACTCGAAGTCCTTTTTCACTAATGTATCCCATCCTCTATTTCCATAGCATGGTTGGGTTAACTTGACGAAGAACACTCGAGTCAATTTGTATTGATTGAACCTAAGTTCAATTGAGTTGAGTTGAATTTGAGTTGACTTCTGGAGAAATAATGTTGTTACACCCAATTGAGTCAACTTTTGGAGAAACAATGCTATTACACCCAGTCGAGTCGACATACCGAAAACAACTTGTATAGGGTAACAATACAAACTACTTTCATTAATACCAATGTTCCCTTCAAAATTTTACACGTATCCTTATAAAATAGAGTGTGCACACTTACATCACTCATCTTCTTGATAGATATCAAGTTTCTTTCCAAAACTGGAATATGTAGCACACCTGGAAGGGTTCTAGTCCACCCATCCTGTAATAGCAGACAGATTATTCCTTGTCCAACAATTTTGGTAGTCAATCCATCTCCCAAGAACACATCTCCCCCTTCATATCTCTCATATTTGAAGAACCATTATCTATGAGGTGTCATATGAAAGGATGCTCATGAGTTAATCAACCAAACTTCTTGAACTGACTGTGTACTAGTCGATGCTAGATACACATCACCTCCTTTATCGAGAGTAGTATTTCTCTCAATCAAATTATTCTCATCATATCCTTTACTAACTTGCATTGACTTTGATTTACATACTCTTTTGTAATGCCCAAGTCTACCATATTTCCAACATATTCTCATTGAATGAACTAAGGATTTAGATCTACCCTTTAAATTAGAATTTCTACTAAAGAATTTTCCTTTATCTATGTTGACCATTCAACCTCTCACCATCAAAGAATATTTGGTTGGTCCTTCCATGTTCTTCCATATCATTTCTTCTGACATTAGATATGCAACCATGTCTTCTATCATTAGTGTGGTCAAATTACTCCCTCTAGCCATGACTAAGTTATCTTAGGAGTCTAGAAAATAACATAATAGGATAATATATTTCTCCTCCTCAGTGATTTTAATATCCATAGACAATAACTGAATTATTATGGTATTGAATGAATTTATATGCTCTATTATCAAGATCCCATCACTCATTGTTGAGCCTCCTTTTTATCACCTCTAATTTCCCTATCTTTCCCATATTCTAACCAATTTTTCCTAATACCGATGCACTTTCTGCCTAGTTTCCTCATCAGACATGCCCTTTAAGAAATTATCGTGTACCCATGAGGTAATTGATGTTTAATAATAATTTATAGTGATTTATTAATAATTAGGACTGAATATTTGATGTTCAAAGAACTTTCTGATTACTTTGGATGGTTCAAGCAGACTTCATGCTAACAGTCCCTGTTGTTGAGATTGTCCAATACTCATTGATGGGATCATCTGGTACTCGTTGTTGAGGTCATCCAATACTCATTGATGAGGTCATCTGGTACCCATTTTTTACGCCCATCCGGTACCGAATTGTATGCCTATGTGCATCCAATACTGATTGTTACACTCATCCAGTACTGACATGTATGCATGTGTGCGTCCGGTACTGTTTGTTACGCCCATATGATACCAATATTATGAAGTTATGTGTGTCCGGTACCTGTTCTGAATTACCAGGGTTGGATTTTAAAATGATATTGTTCTTGATGAGTTTAAGGCATTTTTTTGGTTCGAATATTCCATGTTCATTGGAGGTCACGATACATTTCATCACTCATGCACTTCGTGTCATGAGGATGAAATCATTTCCTTAAGAATCGATGTATCATCCAATTGTAATAAATATACAAAAAATTGATGTTATCTTTAGATTTGGATTGTAATGGATGCTTCTCTTTAAAAGAGGGAGCCTCGTAGATGATAGGATATAGATAGAGAAATAAAGTAAAGAACAATTATGTTGTAAGTTTGGTTCTAGAATGACTGTGGATTGTATCTCCATTTTTATGAAGCAATGATATAATTTCTGTTTATAGATTATATGTTTGTGTTTACACCTTCCCTACTGTAAGTTCTCTTAAGAGATACCTTGTTGGTACAACAAGGGCCCGCCGACCCAACTAAGGTAAGTCTCTTTGTAATTAATTGTGAATATGATTCTGATTTTTTTTTTTTTTTTGTGTGTGTGTGTGTGTGAACATAGTACCTTCATATTTTGATTACAACATGTAATTCCTTCTCTTATATGTTTTAGTGATGCATTTGGTATCAAGTATTCTATATTTTGAATAAGAGAGAGTTTTGAATATGAGATATTAGAGTAATGGTTTGACATCTTTGTGTGAGTATGTGAGGACAATTATTTACTTTAAGTTCTTTAACGTTTTGTCTAACAAATGCTACAATGTTGTTTTCATTCTACATATCTAAGAATGGTTTGGATCTCTGTCTTTCATTGTACACGATCCTATAATGGATAATCCTACCATACTCAAATTTATTTCCCAGAATTGATTTGGTTACACTTTGCATACATAGGTACAATTAAGACCTCCATCTCTCACCATGCATGCACTTATAATGGAATGTTTTTACCTTGCCTGGTAGTTCTTTTAAGCTCAGTTGATTTTCCAAAATGTTAATTATTGTTTTTGTGGTTGTTCTAGGAGACAAAATCATAGCCCATCTCTATATTTCATGAGCCAACAATGAGCAGATCCATCCCTTGAGCAAGAATTCTGAATTATACATTTGTTGATCAATTTTTCTTTCTGAATTTTGAATTGTATGTGTGGAGTGTTATTTGAAAGGTGTGAAACAGAGTGTTTAGTTTCATAAGTAGTTTCTTACATAGACTATACTCAACGGACATAGACAACTATATGTTATCGGTACATACAATACATCAAATCTGTTGATTACAAAACCAAATTGGCATATTAAATGATTGCAATTTATTGAACATATAATTGCACCAACACTCATCCTGAGGAGATATAGTTTCTTTCTAAGGAAAAACTTGGTTACCATGGATTTTGACTGTTACAAGCTTCCCAAATTGTTCCACAATTTCTTGGTTGAGGCTTCCCTGAGACATCTAGTAGTTCCAAATATGAAAGACAAAGTCGAATCGTACTCCTTGCCCTTCACTTGTGTTTGTCCCATTCTCCCCTTGACCTACTAGTTAGAATGGTACTTAGACTTACAACTTCCCACTAGTTAGAATGGTGCTTAGACTTACAACTTCCCACTATTCTCGATCTACAAGGAGATATTCAATTTTAAATTTCTAGAGCTCAAAATTCTATCCATTGAATTTTTGGATCTTCCTCGAACTAATTTCCATTCATTCAAGAACAAATTTAAAGATCTTTGACTTAAAACTCTCACTAGACCTAGGTTTAGCTCAGATCCAAGATCTTCTAATACCACTCTTGTAACATAATGAATCGGTTAGCTATGATACCACATGTTATGAAATACACTTCCACACTAAACCACCAAGAAAGAGAAGAATATTTAAACAAGAAATAAATGAAAATAACACAATACACAAATGTTTTACCCTATAAACCCAAACAATAAAACCAACATTCCTTGGGTGTCTTTCTCTCTTGTTGTATTATTCATTAAATGAATAAAGGTTTACATGACTAACCTTTGTCCACACCTAAGACACAATCACCATCATACCCTCTTACTTACATAAGAACAACCCTGCAACTAACTCAACTTGCATCTACATGACCCACCCAACTCTTAAACAACAACATGAACATCAATCTAATAAAATTACAACGTGCTTCATTTATAGGCTTTACAACATGAAAGACCTTAAATCATGGCACCCAAAAATGGTTGCATATCCATGAAGATGATTGGATACAATCCCACAAATATTGGGATTATGTTAAAGTTGACTTCAATCGGTTTACCACTCGACTACCAATCGACCTCTAGTTAGACTTCAGTCGGTTTCCACTCAACCTGATGTCGACCTCCTATCGACTGACTCTTTGACTTCCTCATCGATCACTTCAAATTTTGACTTATGATTGATCAATTCAACCTTCAACTTAAACATTGACTTGATTTGACCCGTTGGTCAACTTATCTCCTAGTTAATCCACCTCGACTAGACCATTGAATGACTATTATTTCACTACAAATAATATAAAAACCCAACATTCTCCCACTTGTTTTATTCTTTTATGATAAAGGAGACCCTGGAATTCTATTAAGAGTCCCAAGGTAGCAATTCCCATTGCTTCTCCACACCAAGAGAACTTCATAAATCTCACAGACTTAGTTAAAGAGTCTGCTATGTTTTCCAATGTGTCTACTTTCTCCAAAAAAACCTTGTTTATTTCCACCATGTCTCTCATAAAATGGTATTGTACATGAATATGATTCATCCTGGAATGATAAGATGGGTTGTTTTCTAGGAATATTGAAATTTTCTGTTGCAATTTATCTTCATATCTCTCAGTGCAAACCCGATCCCTGAAAACAATCAATGCAACAACATTGCTTCTTTTATTCCATGAGTGGATACCATGTATTTTTCTTCTATTGTTGTCAAGGCTACGACCTCTTGTCACTTACTCATCCTACATATTTCTCTACCGAACAACTTAAACACATATCCATTGGTTGACCTCCATCGATCTATATGTGTAGCCCAGTCGACATCAAAAAAAACATGTACATTTACTTTGTTGTTAGATTTAGGTTTCCATTGGTAGCATATACCATATTATTTTGTGCCACACAAATACTTGAACACTCTCTTGACAACTATCCAGTTCTCTTTCTTAGGTGTCAACATGTATCTGCTCAAAACTCCCACTGCATGAGAAATATATAGTCAAGTTCACACCATCGCATACATCATACTATGAAAAAAACTCGCATAGGGAAAAAGTTCCATGTCCTCTATTTATTCTTGTGTCTTTATACACTCTTCAATAATTATCATTTCTCCCATAGGAATTGGCATCTTGTCTGGTTTGCAATCTTGCATGTTGAAACGATTCAAAATAGTTTCAATATAATTACTTTGATTCAACCAAATATTTCTTGTTGATCGATATCTCTTGATCTCCATTCCTTGAATGAAGTTTTTTGTATCGATATCCTTCATGTTGAACTTAGAGGATAGCTTCATCTTCACCTCATTGATTGTGTCCATGTTGTTTCCAACTAGTAACATGTTGTTGACATACAAAGATGCATATATGAATCGATCACTTTCTTCCTTGGCATATACATAATGATCAACCTTACTTCTCACAAATACCAGAGTAAGGATGTATGTATCAAACTATTGGTACCACATCCTTGGTGATTTATTTAGACCATAAATGGATCTTTTCAATTTTCACACTATCTCCTTCTTTCCCTTTACTGCAAATCCTTCAGGTTGTTTCTTGTAGATTTATTCTTCCAAGTCCCCATGTAGAAACACTAACTTCAAATCCATTTTTTGTATCTCAAGATCAAATGATGCATACATAGACATTAGTACTATAATGGAATTTCATTTTTCAATAGGGGAAACAATTTCACCAAAGTTGAATCCATTGACATGGGAATACCCTTTCGCCACCAGTCAAGGTTTGAATTTCTCTACTTGACTTTATACATTCATATTCTTCTTGAACACCCACTTGCTACTGATGGGTTTTATTGAATTAGGTAATTCGACGAGACCCCATGTCTCATTCTTTTTCAATGATTCAATTTCTTTGATTGTGGCATCCTTCCAGAGTTTACCCTATGTCGAGTCGAGTGCTTCCCTGACTGACTTAGGCTCCTCCTCAGTGGTAGCTAACACAAATACAAAACGAAAATAGAGTGAACTATACATTTCAACTAGTTTTCTTACTCGTTCATACCTCATTACGAACAAAGTCGATTGTTCCACCTCTTAATATAATTCATTCAAATCATCTTAATCATATTCTTTGTTCCTCAGTTCAAACAATAGCTTCTCTTGTTCTTTCTCCATTTGAACACATTAAACTTGGAATTTCCACCGACTTACCTAAAGATCACATCTCGACTGTACACTATTTTCCTCGACACAAGATCCTAGAGCTTATATCCTTTCATTCCATCCTTGTACTCAATGAAAATACACTTGAATTCCTTTTTTTTAAACTTGTTCATTTTCCTTGGGAACATGCACAAATGCATCAAGACAAAATACTTTTATATGTGAAAGAAAAGGCTTCTTACCAACCCATACCTCATGTGGTGTTGATTCGAATAATGTTGAAGAAGGAGACCTATTTACCAAATATTTTTCACTGTCAAATGCCTTTTCCCATAATTCTTGTGCAATCCTAGCACCACTGAGCATGCTCCTTACCTTATACATCAATGTCCTGTTCATTCTTTTGGAAACTCCATTTTGATGTGGGGTATATGGTGTGGTATTTTGGTGTGCTATTCCACATTTCTTACATAACTGCTCAAATTCATTTCGACATAATTCCCCCCCATTGTCAGTTCTCAACACCTTGATATTCTTATATGTATGGTTTTCCAAAAGGTACTTAAAATATTTAAATTTCTCAAAAATCTCTAATTTCTTCCTCATGAAATACATCTGTGTCTTCCTGGAAAAATCATCTATGAAGGAGACATAGTATAGGGATCCACCAAGTGAAAGGGCTGGTACAGACTCAAACACATCAATATGTATCAATTCTAGAATCCCATTTTCCCTTGTAGCTCTAGATGGGAGTCTAAGCCAATTTGTTTTTCCATATATGCAATGTTAACAAAAATTGACTTCCAAATTACAATCAGGAAAACCTTCAACCATGTATTTGTTGTGCATATATCAAAGTATGTTTTCACCAATGTATCCCATCCTATGGTGCCATAGCATGGTTGAGTTGACTTGATGAAGAAATATCGAGTCAACTTGTATTGATTGAACCTGAGTTGAGTCGAGATGAGTCAGAGTTAATTTTACTTTTAGAGAAATAATGTTGTTCCACCCAGTTGAATTGACATACCGCAAAAACTTGTAAAGGGTACTGATATGAAATCCTTTCATTAAGGCCATCGCTCCCCTGACCATTTTTCATGTATCCTTATGAAAAAGAGTGTGCTCACTTTCATCACTCATCTTGCTGATATATATCGGGTTTCTTTCCAAACCTAGAATATGTAGCACACCCATAAGGGTTCTAATCCTCCCATCCTATAGTATCAATTAGACTCTTCCCCATCTAAAATTTTTGGTTGTCACGTCATCCCCCAAGAACATATATCCCCCTTCGTATCTCTCATATTAATAGAAACCTTCTACCTGTGATGTGTCATATGAAAGGATGTTGTTGATTTCATTAACCAAACTTCCTGATTTGATTGTCTACTAGTCAACACCATATACACATCACCTCCTTTATCCAAAGTAGTCTTTCTCTTAGTTGACTACTTCACGTCAGATCCTGTACTAAATTATATTTCCTTCAACTTGTAGTCTCTTTTGTAATTCCCAACTCTATCACATTTCCAATATCTTCTCATCAACTGAATTTCGAATTTAGATCTACCCTTCGACTTAGAATTCCTATCGGAGAATTTTCATTTATCTCTGTTGATCGGTTGACATCTCATGATCAAGTCAACTTTGATTGATCCTTACATGTTTTTGTGTCTCATTTATTCTAACAATAGATATGAAAACACATCTTCTGGCGCTAGTGTGGTCGAATTACTCCCTATAGCCATAACTAAGCTATCATAGGAGTCTCTCAAAGAACATAATAGTCTAATACATTTCTCCTCCTTAGTTATTTTAACATCCATAGAAAATAACTGAATTATTATGCTATTAAATGCATTTATATGATTTTTTACTGATCTCTCATCACTCATCCTCAAAAGATACAATTTCTTTCCAAGGAACATCCTGTTTACCAGGGATTTCAACTAGTACAAGCTTCCCAACTTGTCCCATGGTTTCTTGGCTGAGTCTTCACCTAATCCATTTAGTAGTACCAGATCTACAAGATAAACACAAATCATACTCCTTTCCCTCCACTTGAGTTTCTCCCATTCTTCCCTTGACATACAAGTTGCAATAGTACCTAGGATTACATTACAATTGCCCACTGATATACAAGGAGATCTTCAATTCTTAGCTTCCAAAGCTCAAAATTTTGGCCATTGAATTCTTCGATCTCTATCCTTGAACTACTTTCCATTTGTAACATCCCTTGGTTATACGACATAAATGTAAGTTACTCCAGTAGGTAAATTTTTTGTTGTTTTTTTTTTGAAATGTTTGGAACAACAATTAATCACAATTTTATAAGCAAATCAAATATAACAAGGGTAATAGAAAGTAGACAGTCTAATTGATCTTCATCATTACTCATTTACAATAATCGATTACATCATAACATCATGTAATGATTTCTAGGTTTAACATGAGTTTATCATTATCTTCACTTCTCATAAAAATATCAACAAAGGTCTACCCGCCTGATGCATAAGCATCATTGGCAAGCGCGCAGAGACGGGACCACTCAACATGTGAGAGTTCTTCCAAAACTTCAATGTGGGTATTTACAACTGATTTTGAAATCCACCTTCATGCAGCACCAGAATTTACCTTTGGAGGCACGCTTGAACCAGTGCCGAATTTTACCCTTTGAGACACATTTTGAAAATTGTAAATAGAGCAGGAGTTGGCTCTGGAATGCGACTGAACTAAGATAGCGTAGGATGAATTTTAGAGTAGGAAAGTAGCCAAGTAAAACCCTAGAAGTCTTTTTGAGTTAAGTAGAAGTTTGTATGCCTAGTTGGGGTTAGCTGCAATACAAAGAGAAATTAGCTGTAAGGGAGAACTGCAAGTTAGCAGGAGATCTTAGTTTTTGAGTTACTGTAATTTTGAATGTATTATGTAGCCATTGGGCACTTGTGAATATAACAGAAGGAAAATTGATCCAAATGTATGGTGTGTGGACTGTGTGCATTTTTCTGTCATTTCTGTTTACATGAACAAGTGGATGGAACTGTGAGTTTTTCTAGTTTCAATTGTTTCTCTTCATTGAGAGCTCTGAAAGGTGTGCATAGAGCTAGAGAGGAACGTAAGGAAATCAGGAGGAATTTCTCTGCGAGAAATACCATGGATCTAAGTTATCAAAATCCCTCAAATGCAAGGAGTGCACGGGAAATCAAAGTCTAAACCAGACAAAGCTCAGGAGGAACAACACTTCAGAAAGTGTTATCGAGATCCAGGAACTCATTCCTTGGAAGAAGCGGAGGCCGAGCCTTTGAAGACTTAGAAAATTTTCTAAGTCTGAAGCGAGTAAAAGCTCAGGAGGAAGAACGTCGTTGAGCATTGGATCGTGGTGGAGAATCCCACGGACGATCCGATTTGAGGTAGGAGCACATACTTTAACACTGTGTAGATCCAGGAGAGGAGATCTTGAAGATCTGAACGAATGGTGGAGAACTCTCTAGGAGAGTCATGAAATACCACAAGATGTTGGATCAAGTCGAGTTGCAAGGAGATCAGTGATGGGGAAGAGATTTGACCATTGATCTGGAGGGCGTTGTGAGTCGTTGATCAAGCGCCTCGAGATTTCATCATTTCGACATTTCAGCAACCAGGGATTCCAAGGAGCAGGGATATGACAGAGGTCCTTGTCTCCCAAAACCCTGAATCGCGAAATAGTGAAATAGCGAGGTCAGACATGGACTGTAGATCTCAGGGATTATTGTGAGCCATTGATTGAACACCAAGATATTTCATCATTTCAGCGACCAGGAAGAGGAGTGGAAAGCCCTACAAGACGCGAAGTCACGAAACACGAAATGCCAAAATAAGCGTAATCGTCGATCCGAGAGAGATCTGAGCCGTAGATCTTGGGTCATCAATATTTTGTCATTTTGGCAACCGGGGATCCCAAGGAGTAGGGATATCCCTTGTACCCTGATTTCGAGAAACGTGAAACACCAAAATAAGCGTAGCCTTCGATTCGAGAGAGATCTAAGTCGTAGATCTTGGGTCATCGGGATTTCAGCATTTCGGCAACCGGGGATTCCAAGGAGCAGGGATATCCCTCGTACCCTAATTTCATGAAATGTGAAACACCGAAATAAGTGTGGCCGTCGATTTGAGAGAGATCTGAGCCATAGGTCTCGAGTCATCGGGATTTCATCATTTCGGCAACCGAGGATCCCAAGGAGCAGGGATATCCCATGTACCATGATTTTGCGAAATGTGAAACCCGAAAGAATAGGCCTTGGGACCTGAGCCTAGTCGGAGGTCATGACCCTTGGTTGTGTGCTATGGGAGCTCATTCTTGATGCTTGGAAAATTCAACTGAGCATTTATGGGGGACCTGTGTGTTCGTTTGAAGAGTTCCAGTTTGGAATCAGAAGAGCCATTTCAACTCTGGAACTAGAAGATCCTGACCGGGAGGTCGCGCATCTATTAGGAAGGATAGGGGGTCTGCTTTAGGTGGTATCATATCATATGTTCTTCGTCTGTAGACTTCAGGCAAGAGGAAAAGGAAGAGACAGAGAACTCGGAGTTGTACTCTGTGTGTGACAGATAGTCAACATAATGCCACCAAGAAGACGAGTGCTACCTTTAGCCAACCATTCTGTAGAGAGGGAGATGCGAGAGCTTCACGCCCGATTGCAAACAATGGAAGAAACGCAGAGAAGAGAACCTGACGTTCGGGATGTCAGTGATGCAGAAAGTGAAGAGGTTGAGGTTGAAGAAGCTGCAGGAGAGGATATTGCAGAAGAATGTTTGTTGAGAGTTGTTTCCATATTGGGAGGCAGAGCTAATATAGAGGTCCCCATGTATGAGGGAAATCTAGATGATGAATAACTGTTGGACTAGATAAGGTCCATGGAAAAACAATTTGACTATGAAGATGTTGATGAGGAGAAGAAGGTGAAGCAGACAGTCACTAGGCTAAAAGGGCATGCAACACTGTGGTGGGACGAACTACAGGTTGAGAGGAGAAGTAAAGGAAAATAGAGGATAAAAAGTTGGGATAGGATGGTAGCCAAACTGAAGGCTAAGTTCATACCCAAAGACTACCAGATCAATCTATTCAGGAAGCTACAGAACCTGAGACAGAAAGGGATGACATTCAAGGAGCACACCAAGGAGTTCTACCGGCTGAACATCAGAACCAGACAAAGGGAGAGAGATGAAGAAAGAGTCGCCAGATATATAAATGGCTTGAGATATGAAATCCAGGATGAAATTAGCATGATGTCAGTGAGGACTGTGGAAGATGCTTATCAGTTTGCACTGAAGGTAGAGGAGAAGCTGGCAAGAAAACAGAACCAGCGAGGAAGAGGTAAAGAATCGATACCAAGAAAAAGTAAGGGATTTAATCATGACAAAGAACATCAGTCTAAGGACGAGGCTGAGAAACCACACAATCACTCAGAATGAGGAGGAAGTTCTCGAGAAAGACAGGGTGGTGGAAGGAACTCTTTTAGAGGAAGAGGCAGAGGAGGAGTAAGATGTTATGTCTGTGGAAAGAGAGGACACATGTCTTGGGAATGTCCTAAGAAAAAGAAGGAAGGAGGAGAAGCTCACATTTCAGAAGCAAGGCGAAGAGATGTTGAAGCAGAAAGAGCAGAGGATGGAGCATCACTGATGTTGAGAAAGGTTCTCTTAAAACTAGAGGCATAAATTGAAAAGCCAGTGCAAAGAAACAATCTCTTCAGGACAACTTGCAAGACTAAGGAAAAATTATGCAAGGTGATCATTGACAGTGGGAGTACTGACAACCTAGTATCCACAGAGATGGTGGAGAAATTGGAGCTGAAGACAACTGCACATCCAAGGCCATACAGAGTCTCATTGTGGCAAAAAGGACACCAGGTAATGATCACTAAACAATGCCTAGTTGAAATTAAAATAGGAGGATATAAAGATGAAATCCCATGTGATGTAATCCCCATGGACATATGCCATATTCTGTTGGGAAGACCATGGCAGTTTGACAGAAATGTCATTCATGATGGGAGGAAAAACACATATACATTAGAAAAGAATGGTAGGATGCATATGTTGTTGCCAATAGAGGAGAAGAGAGTAAGGGAGGAAGCCAGCACAAGCATACTTCTCATGAGTGGGAAGGAACTCTTGAAAGAAGTCAAGGAAGAATAGGAGATGCAGTTCACTATGGTGAGGAAGCCCAGAGTCATACTTACGAGTACGTCAATGGATGATTTACCTGAAGAAGTTTAGGAGTTGCTGGATAATTTTGCTGATATAGTGGTGGATGCGCTGCCAAACTCATTGCCACCCATCAGGAGTATCAGTCATCATATCAACTTGATACCAGGGGAAAGTCTGCCAAACAAAGTAGCGTATAGATTGACACCTCAAGAAAATGAAGAATTGAAGGACCAAGTCCAAGAGTTTCTATACAAAGGTTTGGTCAAAGAGAGATTGAGCCCATGCACAGTACCGACTATGTTGAGCCCAAAGAAAGATGGAGAATGGAGAATGTGCACAGACTCGAGAGCCATCAACAAGATCACCATCAGGTACAAGTTTCCCTTACCAAGAATGGATGATTTAATGGATTGCTTAAGTGAAGCAAATTTCTTTTCTAAGATAGATCTGAAAAGTGGATATCACCAGATTAGAATGAGAGAAGGTGATGAATGGAAAACAACCTTTAAGACAAACGAAGGTCTATACGAGTGGTTGGTTATGCCATTTGGATTAACAAATGCCCCGAGTACATTTATGAGGTTGATGAATGAAATTCTAAAAGATTTCATTGGCAAGTTCGTGGTTGTATATCTAGATGATATATTGATCTTTAGTAGGACTAAAGAGGAGCATTTGAGGCACCTAATGCTAGTAATGAGGAGGCTACAATAGGAGAAACTGTTGATCAACTTGAAGAAGTCCTCTTTTATGAAGACAGAACTCATTTATTTGGGTTTTGTGATCTCTTCGAATGAACTGAAGATGGATCCAGAGAAAGTGAAAGTGATCAGGGAGTGGCCGTCACCAAGCAGCATGTTCAAGGTTAGGAGCTTTCATGGTTTAGCAAGTTTTTATAGAAAGTTCATTAGAGACTTCAGTGGGATTTGTGCACCCATGATGGATACAGTAAAGAAGTGGCACAAGTCTTTTAAATGGATAGAGGAGGTCGAAAGGAGATTCAATATACTGAAGGAGAAGATAACAGAATGACCAATTCTGGTCTTGCTGAATTTTTGGAAGATATTTCAGGTAAGATGTGACGCAAGTGGAGTTGCAATAGGAGCATTTTTGAGTCAGGAATCGACTTGTTGCCTATTTCAGCGAGAAGTTGAATGAGACTAAGAGGAAATACTCCACATACGACAAGGATTTTTATGCCATAATTCAAGCTTTGAAGAAATGGAGGCATTATCTTGTCCCACAAGAGTTTGTCTTGTATAGCGATAACCAAGCTTTGCAATTCATAACTAGATAGGAAAAACTGAATTAGAGGCATGCAAAATGGGTTGAATGTATGCAAAATTTTACTTTTGTCATAAAACATATTGCTAGGAATGCTAACAAAGTTGTTGATGTGTTAAGCAAGAGATGTTTGATCATGCAAGAATTCCAGGTGAAGACCTTGGGGTTTGAACACCTCAAGGACATGTATCATGATGATGTAGATTTCAAGGAGGCATATGAGGCATGTAGTAATCCTGTGTTGAGAGATAGAAGTCAGTGGATAGAATACATGATTTAGGAAGGACTTTTGTTCAGAGGACATCAGTTGTGCATACCAAAATGCTCAATAAGGGATAATCTTCTAAAGGAAAAACATAGCAAAGGATTGGCTGGACATTTCGACCATGATAAAACATTCGCATAGATGAGAAACTCATACTATTGGCCAGGTATGAGAAAAAAAGTGATAAAGTTGGTGAACAGATGTAGAATCTACCAACATGCTAAGGGGAAAAGGTAGAACACTGGGTTGTATCAACCATTTCCAATACCAGAGAGGCCTTGGGATGCAATAAGCATGGATTTTGTGTTGGGATTGCCAAGACCACAAAGAGGGTTTGATTCCATATTTGTGGTGGTGGATAGATTTTCAAATATGGCACATTTCATCCCATGCCAGAAGACCAGTGACGCAACGCATGTTGCAAATCTGTTTTTCAAAGAAGATGTGAGACTTCACGACCTACCCAGGAGCATTGTCTCAGACAAAGACACAAAATTTGTTGGTCACTTTTGGAGGACTCTATGGAAGAAAATGGGGATGAATTTGTCCTTCAGCTCAGCTTATCACCCTCAAACAGATGGGTAGACTGAAGTGGTAAATAGAATTTTGGGGAATTTATTAAGGAGTCTAGTTACTAAACATCATAACCAATGGGATCAGATTCTGCCACAAGCAGAATTTGCATACAATGACTCACCAAACAGGAGCACTGGAAAGAGCCCATTCCAAATACTATATGGAATGCAACCCAGGGGAGTGTCTGAGTTGAGAGACTTGGAACAAGGTGAGATCAGGAGCACTGGAGCAGAGGATTTTGCTGTAGAGATGGAGAAACTCCATAGCTAGATCAAAGGATAGTTGGAGAGTTCTAATAAAAAATACAAGCAAAGAGTTGATCAGCATCGCAGGTAACTTCAATTTGAAGTAGGAGATCAGGTTCTAGCACATCTCAGGAAGGAAAGGTTCCCTAGGGGAACATACAACAAGTTGAAGATGAAAAAGATAGGACCCTGTAAGATCTTGAGGAAGTTTGATGCAAACGCCTATGAGATTGAGCTACCAGATGGTGTGGGAATTTCGCCCATATTCAATGTTTCAGACCTGTATCCATACAGGAAAGATGACATGGAAGGGTCAGAAGCTCAATAAAAAATTCAATGGGAGAAACAGATGCCTGTGGCGAAAAATCCGCAGATGGAGAAAATTGTTGATCAGAAGATTGACAAGAAGACCAGGAGGAAGACTTACTTTGAATATTTGGTCAAATGGAAGGGACACCCAATAGAAGATGCAAGTTGGGAAAATGAAGATGCTATCCAGAAGCAGGGAAAGTCAGTAGAGGAGCTCATGGACTGGGGTCCATGAATTTTTGTCAAGGGGAGTATGATGCAGGAGCATCTTTGGCAAGCGCGCAGAGGCAGGACCACTCAACACGTGAGAGTTCTTCCAGAACTTCAACGTGGGCAGTTACAACCAATTTTGAAATCCGCCTTCATGCAGCACCAGAATTTACCTTTGGAGGCATGCTTGAACCAGTGTCGAATTTTACCCTTTGAGGCATGTTTTGAAAATCATAAATAGAGCAGGAGTTTCCACTATGGTTCTAGAATGCGACTGAACTAAGATATCGTAGGATGAATTTTAGAGTAAGCAAGTAGCCAGGGGAAACCCTAGAAATGTTTTTGAGTTAAGTAGAAGTTTGTACGCCTAGTTGGGGTTAGCTGCAATACAGAGAGAAATTAGTTGTAAGGAAGAACTGCAAGTTAGTAGGAGATCTCAATTTTTGAGTTACTGTAATTTTGAATGTATTATGTAGCCATTGGGCACTTGTGAATATAACAGAAGGAAAATTGATCCAAATGTATGGTGTGTGGACTGTGTGCATTTTTCTGCCATTTCTGTTTACATGAGCAAGTGGATGGAACTGTGAGTTTTTCCAGTTTCAATTGTTTCTCTTCATTGGGAGCTCTGCAAGGTGTGCATCGAGCCAGAGAGGAATGTAAGGAAATCAGGAGGAATTTTTCTATGAGAAATACCATGGATCTGAGTTATGGAAATCCCTCAGACGCAAGGAGTGCGTAGGAAATTGAAGTCTGAACTAGACAAAGCTTGGGAGGAACAACACTTCAGAAAGTGTTATCGATATCCAGGAACTCATTCCCTGGAAGAAGCGAAGGCCGAGCCTTCGAAGACTTAGAAAATTTTCTAAGTATGAAGCGAGTAAAATATTAGGAGGAAGAACGTCATCGAGTGTTGGATCGCAGTGGAGAATCCCGTGGACCATCCGATTTGAGGTAGGAGCACAGACTTTAACACTGTGTAGATCCAGGAGAGGAGATCTCAAGATCTGAATGGACACTGGAGAACTCTCGAGGAGAGTCGCAAAATACCACAAGCCGTTGGATCAAGTGGAGTTGCAAGGAGGTCAGTGATGGGGAAGAGATATGACCGTAGATCTAGAGGGCATTATGAGTCGTTGATCAAGAACCTCGAGCTTTCGGCATTTCAACAACTGGGGATTCCAAGGAGCGGGGATATGATAGAGGTCCTTGTCTCCCAAAACCTCGAATCACGAAATAGCAAAATAGCGAGGTCGGACGTGGACCATAGATCTTAGGGATTATTATGAGCCATTGATTGAACACCAAGATATTTTGGCATTTTGGAAACCAGGAAGAGGAGTGGACAGCTCTGCAAGATGCAAAGTCATGAAACGTGAAATGCCAAAATAAGTGTAGCCATCGATCCTAGAGAGATCTGAGTCGTAGATCTCGGGTCATCGGGATTTCATCATTTTGGAAACCAGGGATCCCAAGGAGCAGGTATATCCCTTATACCTTGATTTCGTGAAACGTGAAACGCTAAAATAAGCGTAGCCGTCAATCCGAGAGAGATCTGAGCTATAGATCTCAGGTCATCGGGATTTGGGCATTTCGAAAACCAAGGATTCCAAGGAGCAGGGATATCCCTCGTACCCTGATTTTGCGAAATGCAAAATGCCGAAATAAGCGTGGCCATCGATCTGAGAGAGATTTGAGTTGTAGGTCTTGGTTCATAAGGATTTCGACATTTCGGCAATCAGGGATCCCAAGGAGTAGGGATATCCCTTGTACCCTGATTTCGTGAAACGCAAAACCTGAAAGAATAGGCGCTAGGACCTGAGCCTAGCCGGAGGTCACGACCCTTGGTCATGTGTTGTGGGAGCTCATGCTTGATGCTTGGAAAAGTCAATTGAGCATTTGTGGGGGACCTGTGTGTTCATTCAAAGGGTTCCAGTTTGGAATCATAAGAACCATTTTGGCTCCGGAACCAGAAGATCCTGACCGGGAGGTCGTGCAGCCCTTAAGAGGGATAGGGGGTCTACATCACCGCCAAACCTACCTGCACGGTTAGGACCTTCAAGACACATAATTGACGCTCAAGTCCAGGATTCATCTGATTGATTTTGACCATTAAAGGTCTCATGACTAGTAGTAGTTATGAAGAGCAAGAAGGTATCTAATCCCAACAATCCCAGTTTAATTTTTTTTGTCTACTAGTAGGATTATTAAGAGGGTTTTAAATCCACATAAATATGCATAAGTTATAAGTATCTAAATTTGTGAGATTAAATATATCATCAGGCTGGTAAAAAATTTCATGAATACAAGGCTCAAGATACAATTAATGATAATCATTATAGATCTAATAAGGAATTCTTAATTGGACAACATCATTTATACCTTCATAGAATAAATTAAGATTTTTACATGACTTGTCTAGATTCATAAGTAGTATTCAACATTAACCAATATTAAAAATTCTATAATGACATTCATTAAACTTTCAAAGCTACAATCAATGAGAAATTAATTATACCCTTCATTTTACAATTTTTATCTAATGTATAACATGTGCTTTATGATACTGGCCAAAAGTGTCACGTATCTCCCTATATATATATATATATATATATATATATATATATATATATATATATAATAAAACCTTGAATTATACCAGTCAATGTGTCCTTAGCTTAGCGAAGGTTGAAAATTTCTTGGCTTATCTGGAATAATCCTCTGATTTTATAAGTTATGAGCGATTTCCCTTAATTCAATGTTTCAGACTCATAGCATGTTGTAGTGACCACAATTATATGACACCATAATTATATAAGTTATGAGCGATTTCCCTTAATTCAATGTTTCAGACTCATAGCATGTTGTAGTGACCACAATTACATGAAACCGGATAATGTATATACATATAACAATTGGTGAAATATCTAGAAATTATTATGCCAAAAGGTGTACATCTATTGACAATGGACAGATTTAATAGGAGTTTAGTGCTTAATAAGTTTTCTATGAACATGATTAAATATGGCTGGAATATTCTTAGTAGTCACACAAAATAAATGGATGTGATTTCAATCATTAACTTCCTAGCTATTATAAAGACATCCGTTTATGTGTTTACCTTTTTACATTTACCTAATCATATTTAAAAATTACTTTGATAGCTAATTGATTGCCACGTAGTTGATTAACATAAATTAAAATATTAACACCAAATAAATGAAGCCCAACCCTTTATTTGTTAATCAACAATAAAATTTAATATATTTTTTTAAGGATTCGTTTCATCTTATCAACCTTTTGAAGTTAACCAACAACGATTTAGCTACTGTGCTAGTTATATACACAACTGATAATTACATATAACTACAATTTAAAATTCGATATTAGAATATTAAATCTCTATTCTTATACAAAATTAATTCAAGGAAATCGCCCTCTAAGTGCGATAACAACTGGAAACATAATAATTCCATTTCCTTTGGAAGGTACAACAACTCAACGTCTTCCCTGCAATGGCTGAAGTAATAACGTAATTTACTTAATCTCAGGATCTACATTAGAATTGAATCCTCTCTAGAAGTTAGGTTAGTGCCTCCCAATTTGTGATCATAATAAAATCTTTTAATAAGAGTACTGTAAGAATTGTATGCGGACGTGTAGTGAAACTAAGATCCGTTATTAATTGTTATGTCTATGGAATTTTCGTCGGTATTCAAATGACATGTAGTTAATTTAGGTGATTGAATATGACTTATCTAGTCGAAGAGATGATTTGACTAATCATTGAGTTATCCCCTGTGGATACAACGGTTCTAGAGAAAGGAAAACGATCACCAAGAATGGGAATTCATGGACTTTGATGTCTATAACAATTTTTATTACTTATTAAGGGATCTTGCCATGGAAGAATAATGAAATAACAACTCAAGTCTTAGAGAAGGCGAGAATGTGATATGGTAACAAACCAATAACAACTCGTCATCCTTTAAATATCATACATAGAGAAAAAGGGACTACACAACATATCCCGAGAATTTATATTGAACAAAAGATACCCTTTGTCCATGACTAAGGTCCATAATACAATTAAAGAGTGTAATTATAACACAAACATTAATACTCTCAAAAATCACACAAGATTTGTCTAACTACAATAAAGGAAAAAATCATATAATTATCCAACGTCATTTCCTTAGCCGAATAAGGTGGTACAACACAATCACACTCAAACTATACGACGCCATTTCTATACTACAATCAATATGTACAGATCAAAATCCAAATCTTTGTGAGTTTGGAATTCAATCACTAAGGAAAGAAAACTTATCAATCGGCGCCTGTCTCTATCGATCCTTCCTTACTTAAGAGGTTGTGCAACTTTATTTTAAGGTGAAAGGTCTGATATGTTGACTAATGAGTAGGAAGCCAATAATCAATACTCAATTCCATATGACTGCACTACCCTACTAAAGACTACAGTTATCCAGATAGTGGATCTATCCATCACCCATCAAACTTTAACTAACGACCACCTTATTCATGAACAGTCCATATCAACGAATGAGTATTATACATTATGGTAATTTCTTGGGTTGATTCTAAATTAGTTCCATTTAATATTTATTGCTCAAATTAATTGAGGTTTAATTATTTCAATCTTTAATGCAACAAAAGCAGAATTCCATTCGACTCTAGAAAGAATTTAGCATAAGAATACATGATTATAAAATAAACTACCAATTATCCGCATTACACCTCAACCCAGTCTCAAGAACATTCTTGAAGAAATATATAATAACTAAAAGGTATATATATATATATATAGATCAACAAGAATCGATGTCCAAGGAATGATTCCATTCACAATACAATTATCAATATATCCCTTTCGACTAATTTTTTTTATCATGAACAACATAAAATTGAATTGTAAAATACTGTAACAAAAATTGTGAAAGGTGTGGTTGATCTTCAATCCATAAATTTTGTTGTGTCATTTTCATTCTCCTGCCAATCTCAAGACTACATCAGTACTTCTCAGCCAAATCTAGGGGTACTCTTCTGCCCCCTTATCCCCCTGAGCTACAAAGGGACCAAGCACAAAAACCTGAAAAGCAATAGCTCCAAGATTTTCTCGCAAGGAAGAGATTTCACTCTTTCTCAATCTTGAAATCCCAACACTCACAAGTAAAACAAAGTCCAACAAATTTTTTTAATCATAACAATACTAAGAAAAGTGAGATCCATTCCCCTTCTACCCCAATTCTTTTATAGTTAAATTCACATTGACACTTGTCCACATGCACAAGTAATTAAACATTTTAATTATTTTATTAGTGATTATTCACCCACACACTCGTCTCACTCTCCTTAAGTTGCACATTTATTTACCCTTTTTATTTTATTTAAAAATCTATTTTCCCTCACATTCCCCAATGTGTTCCTATTTTTGCTCTTAGTTGTCCCTTGTTCCCCAAATTCTCATTTAATGGGTGTCCCCAAATTAGATCTTAAGTTAGATTTGGATTAGGAGTCTTCTTTTAGTTAGGATTTGTGGGAGATTAACTCAAGATGCTACTCTATGTGTACACCTATTCCCTCATGTTTTATTTCGTTCCTTTTTAAAAATCACTTTTATTATTTTCATGTAGAATTTTCCCAACCTTTAAATTGTATTCCCTCTTTTCCTAGAGTTGATTTTATCTCCATCCATTTGACTCATGTCATAATTTATTCAATATTTTAATTAGTCTCTTAATTAAACTTATACTTAGAGTTAGTCTTAGACTTAGACTTAAGCTTAGACTCTTGTTAGGCTTTTAAGTTTATAATTTACTAACTAAAAAATTATTTTATTCTAACAAGGTCTAAACATTTCAATGTTTTCTAGGCCACCTATATTTATTGACTCATGTTTTAATTACGCAACGTGCTCTTCAAGATGCACCTCCATGCTCCAAGAGTTCCAATTTCCTTTGATTGGTTTTGGAGGTTTGTCTGACCCTTGGAGCCAACACTCCATTCGGTCAACCTTGTGAGAGACTAAGGGCTTCTAAAGAATAATGATTCCACCTTATTGTGATCCCCTTAGATTTCCTCGTGAGTGATTGTCTCAGTCTTCCCTCATGACATTGTGTACCTCTGAAACTCAATAATCATTACCCTACAGTTCAGGTCACAATGATAGTGCTAGTAGGCTATGAAAGGGACACTGTCACACCTCTCCCTCAATGTCTAGCTTCTATGCATGACTCCTTTACTCCTTATGTGAGTCATATTAGTAAGCATCACCAAGCTTGCATCCACTGATAAAAACAATGTCAATAATCCATATACATAATCATACTATAATCAACATATATCACATGTGCATAAAATGGGATACTCAATAAAAATACAATCCACTCCCTGACTCGATATATAGTCCAAGGAAGTCCATTGATGCCATCAACATCCATAACGTGTCATATGTCTTGTACAGTCATGAGAACTCGTCAATAATATATGTCAATACATATACATCTGAAATAAAAATAAATCACAATACATCGTCATCATCATATATAACTCATAATTGATACGAAATCATAATGTACCATAATCGGATCACTTGCACACAAGTTTCCTCAAAGAATAAGTCAATAAAAGTGTGCTCAGTAAAAAATGATGTTACATACACCCCCTCTTGTTTTAAACTTTCTCCTGAAGTTTTGACGCATCTCTGATGCATCCTCCCATGTAGAAAAATGTGGGCTATAACTATCCCACTAAAACTTGACCTGTTCGATTGTTCGACATCGTAGCTGTCAAGTGAGATGGTCTAGTATGTAGATCGGCTCTGCCATGAGAGAACCCTCATCTGACAGCTACAAAGAAATCATGTCAATCACATGTGACATATATGATATATAATGTCGCAAAACATATACATGAAATATGTCATGCATACGCCTAAAAGAATCAGGCAAGTCTAGTCTATAAGCCACAGATCCTTTCTTCTCCATAACTTTGGAAGGTCCCACAAACCTAGGAGAGAGTTTAGAACCCTTTCCAAACTTGATCGAACTCTTGTGTGGATTCACCCGCAAGAATATCTTATTGCCAACCTCATAACTGCGATCAACGCGATGTGCATCAAAATAAATTTTATGTCGATACTTTAATCCTATGTCTTATCGATTGCATCTGTTCTTCCATTTATTGGATCACTTATGGTCCTACCAGGACCCTATCCTCAAGTCAATCCCAACTAAATGGAATAAAAAACGACCTCGTGTAAAGAAACTCAAATGGTTCCATCTTTATCCTACTATGATAAATGTTGTTATATGCAAACTATACTAATGGAAAAAAGTCCTCCCAATGCTTTTGTTGATCCATCACGTACATCCGAAGAATATCCTATAAGATCTGGTTCATTATTTTTGTTTTTCCATCCGTTTCTAGGTGATATGTTGTACTAATGTTTAGTTTTGTTCTCAAGATTCTTGGAAACTAGTCCAAAATTGTCTTGTAAACACCGATCCATGATAAAATATGATCTTTCTTGGTACTCCATGTAGCCTCACAATATTGCTAACAAAAACTCTAACTATGTTTGGTTCCCGATACGTCATACACACTGGAATAAAGTGTGCACTCTTCATTAGAGTGTCAACTACAACAAAAATTGAATCATGTCTCCATGCCGTCAGTGGCAATCCAATGATAAAATCCATCAAAATGACCTCCCATTTCGGTTCAGGAATAGTGTGTGGCTGTAACAATCCTACTGGATGTCTATGTTCAACCTTCACTTGCTGAAATTCTAGACATCTGTCCACATAACTAACTATGTCTGCTTTCATTCCTTTCTATAAGAATAAAGGCTTAAGGTATGCCTTCATCTTCAGGACTCCTAGATGAGCCATGTAAAATGCTTGATGAGCTTCGCTTTAGATCAAACTTCTTAATTTGTCTTTAGGCATTACATAAATTTAGTCATTATATCTCAGCAATTTGTCGTTGTCCAATGAATAACCTTCAAACTTCGGTACCATTGTGGTATCTTTTATGGTATTAGACTTAACTTCCTTGTACCAATCATCTTCAATTTGTAGAGCCATAATATTTTCTTGCAGATTCGTCTTAAGAGGTATTACGAAGAATATGCATGGTCTCCAAATAAACTCATCTTCTACATTGTTCAACATTCCTTTAATGTAAGTAATCTCAAAGTCGTATTCGTTAAGTAATTCTGACCAATGCCTTTAACGTGTGTTCAAGTCACTATGTGTAAATATATGTTGCAATCCACACTGATATGTCCTTAATTAAAATTTTTGTTGGATCAAATAATGTTTCCATACTCTCAATGCATATACAATTGATAATAACTCCAAGTCATGTGTTGCATATTTTTCCTCAAGCTTTCTCAATTTCCTTGAGATGTAAGCGATCAATCAAACGTCTTGTATCAAAAATTTGCCTAAACATTCCTTGGATGCATTCGTTCATACAAATAACTATTTTTCCATCTCGGGGACCTTCAGTATCGATGTTTTCATTAACAACTCTTTAAGCTTTTGAAATGAATCCGCGCATTTCTCTATCCATACGAACTTCATGTTTTTCTTCTGCAATTTCGTGATTGGATTTTCTATCTTCGAAAAACCTTCGACAAATCGTTGGTAATATCCTGCTAAACCCATAAAGCTACGTACTTCCTTTATGTTCATTAGTGCTGGACATTCCATAATAACCTCTACTTTCACTGGATCCACAGTGATACCTTCTCCAAATATGATATGTCCCAAATAATGAATCTTGGATTGGTAAAAATAACATTTCGATAGATTCCCTTACAATTTGTTTTCTCTTAGAAATTGTAGGGCCAATATCAAGTGTTCATCATGCTATTCTTTCATCCGAGAATAAATCAAAATATCATCCATAAATACTTGAACAAAATTTTCCAATTATTCATTGAACACCCCATTCATCAAAATCATGAATACCCCCAGGGCGTTCATCAAACCGAACGGTAAAACTGTAAACTCATAGTGTCTGAATCTTGTCTTAAATGTGGTCTTATGGATATCTTCCTCAATCCATAATTGATGATATCCAGATCTCAAGTCAATCTTCTAAAACATTGTTTCTCCCTTCATCTGATCAAATAAATCGTATATTATTGGAAATGAATATTGATTCTTGATC
>JZKD02S1034515.1:190971-208801 GCA_000966675.3 Picea glauca | reverse complement strand
AGAAGTTGTTGGCCTAGCAGTCTATGATCCTGGTCTATTTTACTGAACATGACTAAACTATTGTTGCTACTACAGAAGACACTGCTACTGCTACTACTATGGTGCTCTGTAAGGAGTCCTCTGCTGAGGACTTTGTCGTCTTGGTGTAGAGAACATAGGTACTCTAGGAGTATCTCGATGCCCATAAGTATGCCTGGCTGGTGTTCGATGTTGTTGCGCTCCCGGTATTGTTTGTCTAGTCTATCTAGAAGGAGTCCTGCCCTGGCCACCAATGTTCAACTCTTCCTCAATGATGAGGGCCTTATGAACTTCATTTTTTAATGTTTGAGGCATCAATATCCTCACCTTTGCATGAATGTTGAAGTTAAGGCCAAACAAAAACTTGTTGACCTGTAAATTCTTTGTGTTCGAATGTGGAGCATACCTCAATAGCTCCATGAACTTGGCCTCATAATATGGTACCATACAACTACCCTGTCATAAGGCATTGAACTCATTAAGATGGCACTCAATTAATTTATTGGACAAGTACCTCTCTTGGAATCATTCCTCCAACAATTCCCATGACACGTCTTCAATGACCTTGTTTATTTGAAGTAGGAGTGTCTTCCACCAAAGTAGATAAATCCCTTTCAGATGAAATATCACCATGCAAAATTTCATTTTGGATGTGTAATCACGAAGTGCAAAGCACATCACCATGTTCTCCAACCATGCCTCGATGGCTAAGCCATCCGTGGCACCCCAAAACTCAGGAAACTTCACTTTCTCAAGTTCTCTGTGTATACTACTACTACCATCTAGAGTGCATTGTGAACCCTCATTAGGAACAAACTCTCTTCCCTCATCTTGATCCAGGCGGTTGATCAACGCCTCTAACATCCTCTGGAAGGATCTCATCATACCTACCACATCTCCCACAACAACCTTATCCTTCTGAGTAGTCTTCTCATCTCCCTGAGGATTAGATCCCTCTGGCGTTAATACTATTAGAGGAGGCACACCTCTTCTTCCCGCACGATGACGTCTACTTTCCCTGCATCCTCTATCCATGATTACCTGCATGGACAATTTCAAAATTAATTAGTGATACATATTTAATCATTTAATTTAACACAAAGGAAGGCATAACGGGTCCCTTGTCGCAGGGATAAACCAGATTTGATACCATATGTAACATCCTTCTGTTATACAACATAAATGTAAGTTACTGCAGTAGGTAAAATATTTGTTGTTTTTTTATTGAAATTTTTGGAACAACAATTAATCACAATTTTATAAGCAAATTGATGGGTAAACTATATGTACTAATTTACCTCAATTAAATTGTCAACCTGGGGTAAGTAAACTTAGAGTTGTGACATAGTATGAGTCAAGGAAGAAAGAAAAATCTAATGGAAATATTACCTAGCTAAGAATATGGTCTACCCTAGGGATCAACACTCTTTTCAATTTACAATTCTACTTAAAAATATGACTTTTAAAATCCATTTAAACAACATATTCTAGTTTAAATATACAAAGCAACCTTTAACTAATAAGCTTTAAGCAATCTAGGACTATGAAATATCTAATTTAAGTAAGAAACTTTCTGAATGCACAAACAATATTTGAATAAGTAAACAATCTGTCAGAATTATCTTTACAAGTCAAGTTTATTCTTAAAGAAAAAACTCACAATTACTGTTATCTTGCGGGGAATAAACCTTATCTTTACACTAATCTACCTAGCTGAAAGTAAGAGTGTTGTGACAGTATTAAAATGTGATGATTGTGTCTATGGTGGAAAATTCCATCACGGTGGAATCTAATCACTAAAGACAATTCAAGTGGAATCAACTCAATGCTAACTTCTACAAAGAAATGCACAATATGGATAAGGCAATCTATATAAATCTTTGTCATCATAAAAACAATATTAGATGTTCTTGAAATCCATATGGTCTACAAACATTGTGCAAAATAGATTCAAAATCAATCACTTATTCTATCACACTGATACTGGAAAATACTCTGTACAAAATTAATAATCCATGCAAGCCTACAAACTCATAACTGGTACTAATTAAAAATCATAACTAGGATATCATTGAAAATCATAACTCAAAATCATAACTAGGATATTATTGAAAATCATAACTCAAAATCAACTTTTATCTTATCACATTAATGCTAGAAACAAGACTAGCAACTTATGCAAACCTACAGATAGTATTTGAGGGTTACAACTTAATAAATGGGCACTATCTAAATAGCTAATCTGCAAAGTGATTTACAACTTTATAAAAGAGAGAACAGAGACATGATGGGATAGTTAAACAACTTATAAACAAATTAATTACAACCTACAATAACGATGTTAGAAATCAAACCATAAACAGGTAAACATGGACATCCACAAATGTTTTGTGATACACACACAATCCAGGAAGCGAGCTACAAGTTAGAAGAGATATACACAGTGATATGATTTAAGAAAGAAATTCGAAATTAGCTAATTATGAAAGGAAAATTCAAAGATGCAAATATATAATAATATGAAAAACTACCCAGACCACTGGTGGGCCCCCCCAAAAGGTCATGGAACTACTTCAATAGAAAAATGCAGTCACGAAATCAATATGACATTGATATTAATCACCAAAATAGAGCGTACAACAAAATTGAAGATAATGTATATGTGTATACATAAAATCATGTTTCTTCATGGCATAGGCAACAAGTATTTATAGAGTTTATATAGATCTTGAGCAGTCGACCACTGAAAGAGTCGAATCTCTCTAAAAAAAAAACTCATTAAATTCTATCAAAAAAAAGCATCTTGTCCAACAACCTTGTGTGCTCAAAATAACGGCCACTGCAACTACCCAAGTCTGAATGCAATGAGTACCATAATTGGAGGGCGTGCGTGGGCACAAAACCCATGTTTCCTATTTTCCAATCAAAGCCCGTCGATGTGCTAACTGAAGGAAAATCTTGATGAAATGAATCTTGTAGCTTCTTAGGTTTAGAATCGATAGGTTTTGAAGGTAATTGGGAATTATTAACAGGCTTCTTAATTTTCTTACCAGATGAGGTTGCAGGGGAATCAATAGTTTTCTTGGATTTCTTATCAGATAGGGAGATAGTTTGAACTGAAGGGTTTGGATTTTTTGCAGAGTGGGGATTAGGTGGGGTAACAGTCCCTGAATCAATCGATTTCTTACTTGTCTTAACTGTGATATGGGGATTCAAAAAATGGTAGAGGACATCTTCCCATGTTTTACTTTGTTTTTTCAATTCTAATATAACAAGAAATTTAATGAGGACATGGTGAAATAAACTATGGTTGGAAAAAAATTTGCGGACCTGGGAAGACATCTTCTTGAGGATTTTTAGAAAATAGAAAGGAAAATTCAGGGGTTTGTTGAATTGAAAATGGGCCAAAAGACAGAAATGACAAGCTTTAAAAATATAGTACCTACCTTCACAAGTGATGATCTTGGTAATTATGATCAGAGGGTTTATTAATTCATCTTTGATCCACTCTTTTGAATACCCTTTGGCTCTAGAGACATTTTGTTGTTTGGGTTTGAACACCATGTTATAACTTGGGAGTGGTAGTTGATGGTGTTTGAACCACCTATCCCCAACCCGTGAAAATTTCATGGTCGAAGCAATGGATTATTCGAAGACTGAAAAGACCAAAGACCCTATGCAAAAAAGTCTCCCATTGAACCCAAGAAAAAATTGGAGAGAGACGCCATCATCGTTCCCTTGCAGACTGGCAAGGAACGGTCCCCAACCCATGTGGAGGAAGACTTCTCGACACGCTGGAAATTCTGGAATGTCCAGTAGCTCAATGTAGGGGGACGGTTCATAATAGTTGGGAATGGTTACAGAGAAAGGGATGAGCAGGAGGCTGAAATCGGGCAGACGGAGAGCGTGATATAGAAAGCAGAGGATGGGTGAAATAGGCAGGGTATGAGCAATCGAGATAGAGTACCTATTTCTTAATGCAATTGTGATGGAAACGGTTGAATCATGGGCGAATTCGTCATACATGAACACCATGTGTGATCATAATTGTACTGAGTTTGAATTTGAATGGTGTGTACTTTGGAGGTAAACCAAAATTGTGTAAAAAATTAGATCAATGTCCAAGTCTTAGACTTGTACATTTGATCATAAAATGCATTTGTAATTTTAATTTGATCACAAAATGAAATTTGAAAAATACACCATTTAATTCATCTAATTTATCATTGCAATGAGCGTAATCAATTTGAGTGATCATACCCGAATGCAATCATGATCATTTACAATGTATACAATACCTCATCCGATCATCCCTATGTCACTCCATCCAATCCTCCAGATGAAACTCCATCCGGTCCTCCAGATGGCACTCCATTTGGTCTTATTTGTCATCGATCTATAGCAATACAAACAATTGTTCCTCTTTTCATAGGCTTGTAATACAGATGGCAATGTTTAGTAGTTTTTATCGATCTGTAATCATTCCAAGGAACAATTAAGTGTAATCAGACTTTCATTGCATTAGATATAAACATAAATAAAAATGCATAGCAGGCTTATAACACACAAAATTATGTCAGTGGTATAAAACTTATCATACCAATACAAACGATTATTGATATAATAGCCTGAGATATTGTAAAAAAAAAATATGACAGAATTTCGACAGAGATCCTACTTCCTCTTCTCATGGCTTGTAATACAGATGGAAGTGTTTATCATTTGTCATATTAGGAAACCCCTCCCCCACTCCTAAGTATTGTGACACCTCATAATCAAAGATATAGGAAACCAGTCAATTCTCCCAATAGCCTAAGATTTACAATTTCCAAGTTAAGAGATAAATTTCACACATTAGTTTGATAAGACGATTAAAAATATGGCCCCACCTGTAGGAAAAAACATCCTACATATATTTAGGAAGAGGTAGGTGAGAGATTTTTAATATTGTCTTAAAGTTAGTCCCCAATGGAAGATTTATGGAGTTCATTTACCTTTGCTTAATCATGCATACTTCTTTTCAACTTTGCCTACAAGTAGTGTCATTCATTAGGACAAGTTTTAAGATTTAAGAATTTTATTTATTGTTTGTCAAATCATCACCCTCTCTAGGTAGAATGCCTCCTTGCCAACAATCCTATTCAGTACTCCGACGGGTTTACCTAGTCATACCATAGGCTGGTACCTGTTGCTAGCAGACCTGTTCAATATCCCGACGGGTTAGCCTCTTACACCCTTTTACAGTAGAGAATAGTCTACCATCTTTTAAGATTTGTGTATGAATATTTTTTTTTCAAGGAGATGGGGAGGCAACTCTATGGTATTTAAGTTAGAGGATGAGTCTTCTTTATTGTCCTGATGTAAGGGATGCTTAATTGGGCGTAGCCAATCTAAATATATGGTATAGTTAATCATTTTTAATGTGTAGTGGATGGTACAATTGGAAAATAACAGAAAGGTATATTCATTCCCTACTCACTTTTTTTTTTTAAGTTATACTGATGTTTCCATGGTTAACTGCTAATCATACCTTCTTTCTACTCATTCATAAAGATACTTTACTCACCTACTCAGGGTTCTTGGGGAAATTGTACTAGTAACCTCTAGGTTTGATAAGACAAAGTGTCACTTCCTTATATCCTCTAGTGGTGGCGGTTATGAGAAACTGCCATGAAATATGCCTTGAGAGAAAGGAAGATAGAAATATTATAAAAATGGCTAATTTAAAACAGGAAGTTTCTAATCATAATAAAAATAATCATTATCCAATTGGTGCTTAATAAAACAACAAGGTTTAAATATAGCAGCATCTTCTTCTGAAGTAAAATAATTCCCTTTTTGTCTCCTTGGAGTTGTCCACTTGTTGTTAGATGAACACCTACAAAAATCTCTAAAATTGTTTATAAAAAACAAACACTCTAAAATATTTACATATGTACAATCAGAAATAAAAAAGTTTCAAGAACAAGGGGAGGGAGAAGAAACTTCCCCATCCACCAAGGCCAATTCCTTTTTGGCTGACATGACCTATAGAAAATCTTCTTTAGAAATGGGTCTATGGTAAAGTTTAAGTCGATGTCCATTCACTACAAAAGAGACTTGTCCATCATCAATTGTTTTTATATTAACACCCCCATTATCATAAATGGTAACTAACTCATAAGGACCCAACCATCGAGTGGTAAGTTTTCCTTTAAACATTTTGAATCAGGAATCAAACAACAAATGTAATGATCCGAAGCCATTATGCAAGGATCGTCACTGTTTTGGTGTCTTTTTAAAACTTTTTCTGAGTGAGGTATTTCATCAAACACTTTTTTGATCTACCTTTTAGATGTGTTTATATGTGTGTATGCAGCAAATAACAGAAAGAGATAACCATGGAACATACCTCAACCATATGCAATAANATCTCAATTCTTCTTTATTCATAAAATAGAGAAACCTGCTACAATGAAGATGCCGATCTGGAATGCTCAACAGATGGCCAAGAAGATAGACAATAGATAAGAGATGCTACAAAATAATCCCACTAATACAAAAGATGCCTCCAAAGGCTGAATAAGAAATGAAGATCATTACAAGCAGATCTGAATGCCAAACTCTCTAGTTGAAGAATGCCACTCTCCAATAGAAAGCTAAAACCCTCAATAACTCGGCCCTGTTGCCAAAAGTGTCCAATCACTCTAATAAATATTCCAACCAATAGATCGGGTGATGGTAAGAACAACCCAGGTGACTGAATCTCCAAGATCCCTCTCAATCTCTATAGATCTGAAATCTCCCACTGAATGGTGCGCCCCACTGGATGACTGAAACCCTAGATAATTCAGCCCTTCTGAAGGAGGCCTCCAAATGCCTGAAAATCTCCATAAATATAGATCAGGACACTGCAAGTCACTAGGTAAAGTCTTAGGGTCAGATATGAAGTGTAACCCCTCCAAACGGACTAGATATGGATCTCAAAAATGCCCTCCTTCTCTTCAATTTGCCCCACTGCTCAAGAAATAATCTAAGCCAAAAAAATTGTCTCAGAAAGCACTAGATCTAATGTCCAAGGCCTTGCAATGAAAACCCAAGTGATAGAATCCTCAATGGCCCTGCCAATCTCCTACAACGAATCTCTCCCCAAATATGGTGCGCCCCTCTTGTTGGAATCCCTCAACTGGTGCGCCCTCTCTCTATCTACACATGAAACTGATGTAGAATCCTCCTGCAACTGAGTAGATATGGAACTAGAATGGTGTGGGAGAGTATTGGATCTCTGATACCAATCTTGGGACAAGATAGGTGGAATCTTTCACCACCGAATCATCCTCTAAGGTTTGTTATGTCAAAACCCTCAAAACCCCCAATATTAGGCTCACTAGTTAGAAGCCATAAATCAAAATAAGATCATACATGAATGATGAGTAGAGGCCCTAGCCTTCCTTTAATACTTTTTGGCTGACCTTGTCCCTCCAAAGTGACTTTCATTTTATTAATANTCAATTCTTCTTTATTCATAAAATAGAGAAACCTGCTACAATGAAGATGCCGATCTGGAATGCTCAACAGATGGCCAAGAAGATAGACAATAGATAAGAGCTGCTACAAAATAATCCCACTAATACAAAATATGCCTCCAAAGGCTGAATAAGAAATGAAGATCAATACAAGCAGATCTGAATGCCAAGCTCTCTAGCTGAAGAATGCCACTCTCCAATAGAAATCTAAAACCCTCAATAACTCGGCCCTGCTGCCAAAAGTGTCCAATCACTCTAATAAATATGCCAACCAATAGATCGAGTGATGGTAAGAACAACCCAGGTGACCGAATCTCCAAGATCCCTCTCAATCTCTGTAGATCTGAAATCTCCCACTGAATGGTGCGCCCCACTGGATGACTGAAACCCTAGATAATTCAGCCCTGCTGAAGGAGGCCTCCAAATGCCGGAAAATATCCATAAATATAGATCGGGACACTGCAAGTCACTAGGTAAAGTCTCAGGGTCAGATATGAAGTGTAACCCCTCCAAACGGACTAGATCTGGATCTCAAAAATGCCCTCCTTCTCTNCTCCAAGTAATGTGCCCAAAATGCCCTCTTCAGTGATTTTAATTAACTTATAGCTCAAAATAGTCAAAATCATGGAAATCGTCAGAATGGAACGAAACCAAAGCCAACCTATGAGGAATGGCTCGTAATGATGGAATATGATGATAAATGCCAACTGGACCCCACAATGCCTCTCAAATACCCCTGTACTCGCTATAGCATCCATCTGGCTACTCTGGTCATCATAAGTCTTTGCCCTGTGATGATGTTCCAAAGTGGGGACATTACAACAAATCCCAATCACCAGGTTGAAATTGTTTCTTTTTAATAAATTTGTCATGCCACTTGCTCCTCTGGTTTTGAACTAAAATTCTCCTTTGGATAGCATCTTGTCTAATCTCATACAATTCGTTCAATTGTAGGGATCATTGTTTGTGTGCCTCGTCTAAGTATAATCCCAATTGTGAAACAATACATAAAGTCCTTGGAATTCAATCAGTAGAATTACTTGTTTTCCATAAACTAGTTCATATGGGGTATGCCCAATGGTGTTTCTCTAGGTGGTATTATATGCCCACAAAGCCTCTGGATGTCTATCAGACCAATCTCTATGGCATAATTGTACATTTTTGGTTAAGATAGTTTCCAATACTTTGTTTGTTGACTCTACTTGGAAATTAGCTTATGGATGGTATGGAGAAGACTTACGATGCTTTATCCCATATTTTTTCATTAATTACTTCGTCATCTTAGAAGTGAATTGTGTACCCTGGTCTGTGACAATATCATGAGGAACAGCAAAGCAGGTGAAGATATATTCATAAATGAACTCAACAAAAAATTTATCAGTAGCCCTAAACAAGGATTTTTCCTCTACCCACTTGGTGACATAATCTGTGCAAACCATAATATAATTATTCTTACACGACATGGGGGAAATTGGTTCTACAAAATCAAGGGCCCATTTCTAAAAATGTTTTATCATAACTTGGGCACGTAAGGGAATTTCATCAGTTGATGTGGGTCTTCCTATCCTTTGACAACTATCACAACTTCTCACATATTTGGCAACATCCTTAAAAATGATAGGCCAATAGTAACCTGAATGTAAAACCTTATATGCTATACATTTATTGGAAAAATGTCCACCGCATGGTCCATCATGAAAACTTTGTAGGATTTCTAGTATCTCATCCTCCCGAACACATCTACAAATAATCAAGTCTGGTCCAGTATGAAAAAGGTCACGACCAACCCAGGAGTAGTTAGCACTTTGCGTTATAATTCAACACTTTTCATGAGGTGACAAATGAGTTGGTAATTTTCTAGTAGCCAAATAATTTTCCATGTCTGCAAACCATGGAGTGTTTACGGAGATGGAAAAGATATGTTCATCTAGAAAACTATCATCAACATGAATACTATCACCTTCATGATTAATGTGTGAGATAAAATCAACTACTAAGTTCTTTTTTCCTAGTCAGTCAAGGACGATGATATTGAACCCTTGTAATAAAATGAGCCACCTAGTTACTTGACCATTGGTAATAGATTTGTTCATGAGAAATTTAATGGAAGAGTGATTTGTATGTACAAATACCTCATATCCTGTGATATAATGGTGAAACTTCTTGATGGCATGGGTGACTACCAATAATTATTTTTTGGCGACTCTATAGTTTATTTCGGAAATGGACAAGTTCTTGCTCACAAAGTAAATGGCATAGGATTGTTGGTCTTGTTTTTGTCCTAATACTCCTCCTATTGGAGTATCAAAGGCATAAGTGGATATATGAAATGGAAGGGCCCAATTGGGTCCCCTAAGAACTGGTTCCACAGATAATTTATCTTTTAGAGTTTGAAAGGAGGTTTCACAATGGTCAATTGACACAGTCGCACCCTCCCTGGCACGTCCACTTCACAGGATCTTATCTTCCCTTCGACCCGAAGAACTGAAACGTTCTTCTATTTCCCTATCGGGAAATCCGCACCCACAGAGCACTTCGCGCGATTCCCACTCTCTTTACTTATCTGGGAATCGAAACTCGTGACTTCGCAAGTCCAAGGGTCGAGCGCTGCACTCTCGAATACCCAAGACCCGATTCCTCAGTCAACGTTGACTTCCCCTTGTCGGAACTTTCCTTATCGCGATTTTGATACTCGCGATATCGAACCACTCGATTTACCGACTTTCGAACTCCGATGCGTCGAACCTCCGATGCGCTCGTGGGGTTGAATTTTCAACAATCCCATCACCTCTATCGGGATTTCAGACTTCACGGGATCACAAATCCTAATGTCAAAATAATCAGGACTTTACTTTCCCCAAATTCTGATACGGTGTGCCACCTGTCCTCCACTAACTTCCTGTGGTCCCGCACCATTACGTCACCGTCTAAGTATCATATTCTCAGGACCTCCGATATGCCGAACCCTGACTTCTTTGGATCCTCTGACACGTGTCCCAGACAATGGATGGTTCTGGGTCTGTCGGGATATCGCAGATCGCGATATAGAAATTCCTATTGCAATACTTTGGAGCTTTGACTCACGAAACCCCGATCCACGATATGCATGTGGATCTAACGACCCTTGTGGTCCTAATCAATGGTTCCGCCTCTCCTGAGATTGGAACCCTTTTGGGAATATGTCGTTGTATCTTCTCTGCACCTCTCCAAGATCCAACGGCTTTCGGTGATTCACNCTGGACCCCACAATGCCTCTCAAATACCCCTGTACTCACTATAACATCCATCTGGCTACTCTGGTCATCATAAGTCTCTGCCCTGTGATGATGTCCCAAAGTGGGGACATTACAACAAATACCAATCACCAGGTTGAAATTGTTTCTTTTTAATAAATTTGTCATTCCACTTGCTCCTCTGGTTTTGAACTAAAATTCTCCTTTGGATAGCATCTTGTCTAATCTCATACAATTCGTTCAATTGTAGGGATCATTGTTTTTGTGCCTCGTCTAAGTATAATCCCAATTGTGAAACAATACATAAAGTCCTTGGAATTCAATCAGTAGAATTACTTGTTTTCCATAAACTAGTTCATATGGGGTATTCCCAATGGTGTTTCTCTAGGTGGTATGATATGCCCACAAAGCCTCTGGATGTCTATCAGACCAATCTCTATGGCATAATTGTACATTTTTGGTTAAGATAGTTTCCAATACTTTGTTTGTTGACTCTACTTGGACATTAGCTTATGGATGGTATGGAGAAGACTTACGATGCTTTATCCCATATTTTTTCATTAATTGTTTCATCAGCTTAGAAGTGAATTGTGTACCCTGGTCTATGACAATATCATGAGGAACAACAAAGCAGGTGAAGATATATTCATAAATGAACTCAACAAAAAATTTATCAGTAGCCCTAAACAAGGATTTTTCCTCTACCCACTTGGTGACATAATATGTGCAAACCATAATATAATTATTATTACGCGACATGGGGGAAATTGGTTCTACAAAATCAAGGGCCCATTTCTAAAAATGTTTTATCATAACTTGGGCACGTAAGGGAATTTCATCATTTGATGTGGGTCTTCCTATCCTTTGACAACTATCACAACTTCTCACATATTTGGCAACATCCTTAAAAATGCTAGGCCAATAGTAACCTGAATGTAAAACCTTATATGCTATACATTTATTGGAAAAATGTCCACCGCATGGTCCATCATGAAAACTTTGTAGGATTTCTGGTATCTCATCCTCCCGAACACATCTACAAATAATCAAGTCTGGTCCAGTATGAAAAAGGTCACGACCAACCCAGGAGTAGTTAGCACTTTGCGTTATAATTCAACACTTTTCATGAGGTGACAAATGAGTTGGTAATTTTCTAGTAGCCAAATAATTTTCCATGTCTGCAAACCATGGAGTGTTTACGGAGATGGAAAAGATATGTTCATCTAGAAAACTATCATCAACATGAATACTATCACCTTCATGATTAATGTGTGAGATAAAATCAACTACTAAGTTCTTTTTTCCTAGTCAGTCAAGGACGATGATATTGAACCCTTGTAATAAAATGAGCCACCTAGTTACTTGACCATTGGTAATAGATTTGTTCATGAGAAATTTAATGGAAGAGTGATTTGTATGTACAAATACCTCATATCCTGTGATATAATGGTGAAACTTCTTGATGGCATGGGTGACTACCAATAATTATTTTTTGGCGACTCTATAGTTTATTTCGGAAATGGACAAGTTCTTGCTCACAAAGTAAATGGCATAGGATTGTTGGTCTTGTTTTTGTCCTAATACTCCTCCTATTGGAGTATCAAAGGCATAAGTGGATATATGAAATGGAAGGGCCCAATTGGGTCCCCTAAGAACTGGTTCCACAGATAATTTATCTTTTAGAGTTTGAAAGGAGGTTTCACAATGGTCAATTGACACAGTCGCACCCTCCCTGGCACGTCCACTTCACAGGATCTTATCTTCCCTTCGACCCGAAGAACTGAAACGTTCTTCTATTTCCCTATCGGGAAATCCGCACCCACAGAGCACTTCGCGCGATTCCCACTCTCTTTACTTATCTGGGAATCGAAACTCGTGACTTCGCAAGTCCAAGGGTCGAGCGCTGCACTCTCGAATACCCAAGACCCGATTCCTCAGTCAACGTTGACTTCCCCTTGTCGGAACTTTCCTTATCGCGATTTTGATACTCGCGATATCGAACCACTCGATTTACCGACTTTCGAACTCCGATGCGTCGAACCTCCGATGCGCTCGTGGGGTTGAATTTTCAACAATCCCATCACCTCTATCGGGATTTCAGACTTCACGGGATCACAAATCCTAATGTCAAAATAATCAGGACTTTACTTTCCCCAAATTCTGATACGGTGTGCCACCTGTCCTCCACTAACTTCCTGTGGTCCCGCACCATTACGTCACCGTCTAAGTATCATATTCTCAGGACCTCCGATATGCCGAACCCTGACTTCTTTGGATCCTCTGACACGTGTCCCAGACAATGGATGGTTCTGGGTCTGTCGGGATATCGCAGATCGCGATATAGAAATTCCTATTGCAATACTTTGGAGCTTTGACTCACGAAACCCCGATCCACGATATGCATGTGGATCTAACGACCCTTGTGGTCCTAATCAATGGTTCCGCCTCTCCTGAGATTGGAACCCTTTTGGGAATATGTCGTTGTATCTTCTCTGCACCTCTCCAAGATCCAACGGCTTTCGGTGATTCACAAATTTTCCCTGGGAGAATACTGACCGTCCGTTCCTTCCTCCATGAATACTTGTTTGCCTGCACGCAAAATTATAGCGCCTGCTTAATTACTTCCACCACAACTTATATGTGCAATCATTTGACAAATTCAAGGACCTATCCTTCCTGAGATTTTCTATGACCCTGAGCCTTAGGAAAGGATCCTTGCACGCACTCCTTGCGGCAACCATCCAACACGTCTAAATGTTGAAGTCTCTTTCGACTCTGCGCACACCTGCAACAACAGTCCTTCAATACCTCACTCAGGTTCGCACCCCTGATACTTTTCACCTATCCTACACACTCCTTGCACAGCTCCAACAACCCAACCTATACCTTCAAGGAAATGAGAACAAAAGCTATCTCTATTTGAACTCTTCTATCAACGCACTCCTTGCGGACCAATTCGACTGCACTCCTTCCAGGAATTCTCTGGCTTAAATAGAGAAATAATTGAAACTCATTCCATCTCCCTCTCTGACTTCAATTCATACATGAAATCACATACACATCATATAAAAGCAGATGTATGACAGGAAGAAAAAATTCATGAGCATATCAACACCAACATACACAGAGAACAACACAAGCCATGAATTTGAATCAGAATTCTTCTATTAATTCAAATGTTTGTACATGGGTGTCTTTCACAGCTCTCTGCTTCTGCTTGCTCCTAATGCTTCTGAATAATGTTACCATGATACAATGAGGGTGTCTATATCTGTTTTGCCTCTTCCTTCTAAACTGTATAATCTATGAATTAAAATCCTATCTACCAGCATTAACTATATTAAATGTCGTCTATCTACTAAAGGACGAGAGCTATCCGCTCAAGGTCCATTTACAATATACAAGTGCACCTCATCCTAAATGACTCATTTAAGATTTGTACAACAATCCCAAAGTAATTTCAAAAATGTGTGATGGCTTATCCATCTATCCTCCACTTCCGCACTGGCTCATTTGACGTGTTGGTGATGCTCCTGCATCATACTCCCTCGCTTGAAAATTTTCATGGGCTCCTATCCATGAGCTCTTGCACGGTCTGTCCATGCTTCTATATTTCCACTTCATTCTCCCACCTGGCATCTTCAACTGGATGGCTCTTCCACTTGACCAGATATTCATAGTATTTCTTTCTCCTGGTCTTCTTGCTCACTCTCTTGTCCAGTATGCATTCCATTTGTGGCTTCTCTACAAATGGAATTTGTTTCATCCACTGGATCATTGGCTGCTCAGCTCCAGTCTTTACTTCTCCAGCCCTATACGGGTATAAATCTATGACATTGAATATCGAATATATTCCGATCCCATCTTGTGGCTCGATCTCATAAGCATTTTCTCCGAATTTTCTCAAGACCTTACATGGCCCGATTTTCTTCATTTTCAACTTATTGTATGTTCCTCTCAGGAACCTTTCCTTTCTCAAATGTGCCAGAACTAATTCACCAACCTTGAACCAAAGTTTTCTCTTCTGCTGGTTAGCTTTGCGCTTATACTCCTAGCTTGATTTCAGCAGTCGCTCCTTCACCCTAATGTGAAGTTCCTTCATCGCCTTAGCGAATTCTTCTGCACTAGCACTGCTAGTAGTAGTATGCTCTGAATCCCTCAGTTCAGAAACTCTTCTCAGCTACACTCCATATACGATCTGAAATGGACTTCTGCCTATAGTCCGATTCACTGAATCGTTTTATGCAAACTCTACCTATGGTAATATACTATCCCACTGGTTGTGGTTCTCTGTCACCAAGCTTCTGATGTAGGAGCATCCACATTTTGATCAAGCGAGCCAGCGCGCGGAGGCAAAGGAACAGCTGGACAGCGCCAGCACATATGATTTTTGAACCACTTTGGAGATTTGTTGCACCGTCATTTAAATGAAGGCATTCAAAGCCGGGTGCACTTGTAATATATTATAGATGGGAAGGCATTTAATAGTTTAATGGTGGTAGATAGAAATTAACTGTAGATTAGACAGTTTTAGCTTTCGAGAGGGAAAATGGAGTATAGACACCCTTCCTTGGATGACTGTATCATGAGAGCATTTAGATTATGCAGCATTAGGATAGAAAGCGGAAGAGCAGAGCAGAGAGCTTGTGAAGAACCTCCATGTACAGACATTGAATTAATAGGAAAGACTTTGATTCAATTCCATGGACGTGTTTGATCTCTGCGTGTTGTTGATATTATGCTTATGCATGTTTTCTTCCTTTTATGCTTATCTTCTATATGTTGCGTATGTGATTTGCGTATCAGGTTAGAAACCTGAGAGAATGAGGGAATGAGTTCCAATTGTTTCTCTGTTTGAGCCAGGAGATTCCTGCATAGAGAGCAGTCGAATTCCTCCGCATAGAGTGCGTCGAGGAGGCTAGCAGTTGAACTTTTTTTCTCGGTTCTCACAGAGTTGAGTTGGGTTATTTGAATCGTGCAGGTGAGTGCAGGTCGAATGGAAGTCTCAGAGCCAAGTCTGAGAGACAAAGGACTGGACCGCGTTAGCAGGATTGCATAGGTCTAGACGGTTTCAACGCTTTGAGAGCTGTTGGAAGTCGAGCACAAAAAGAACGTGAGAAATCTCTGAAGGAGTCATAGAAAGACAAAGCTCAGGAGGGATAGTTCCTTGCAAGCATCTCAGGAACAGGCCCGGGAGAGATTGAACCAAGGAAAATATTGGAAGCCGGAGGATTCTCAAGAGGAAGAGAATCAGCGACTTGTGATCCAAGTGAAGTTTTGCGAAACCCCGAGGACCGTCAGATCATGGAGGAGTTGCGCGGGGGATAACCCACAGGAACAGACAGGGAAGGATAAAGGTCCATCGGGTTTCGGAGGTTCGGAGTTCAGGAGTTGACAAGGTAAGAGTTTACACCTCGAGAAATCGCGAGTTGCGATTCCCCGAATCGATCTTAGCCGTTGATTGGAGAGGGTACACGTGGCGCAGGATCCTGAGGAGTGGGGATTCGGGGTTTTGTAAGGGCCGTGGCCTTGTGCATCAGGAAACGTGAATTCCCGAATCGCGATTTCCCAATCGAACAAGAGGGAGACAGGTGTCAAGGCGTAGGCCGCACCAGAGGTGCTGACAGGTGGCGGGCTGTCGGAGTTCGGGGTTCGGGGTTCTGTGTTGCATGAGACGTGTGACACCACAACCGTCGATTTCTCGATAGGGAAAGAACGTTGACCCGCTGACCATCGGGGTTCGGGGTTTTGTTTTGCATGTGAATTGTCTTCGCGTGAACCGCAAATTCCCAATTCGCGATATCCCGATTTCCAAAGGAGGGGAGATTGCCGAGGGGTTATTGTGGGTGACCCGTGACTCCCAAGGGGAGTTGGAAGAGCTCAGACTCTTCGGGCCCATGTGTGAAGAAGGTCCTGGTGTGAGCGGCTTGCTCGGTGAGGGGCAGGTTGTCTCAGGGTGGTATCAGAGCCAAGAATTCTCTGTTTTTTGTAGCATAGAGGAAGAGAAGACGTAATGCCACCGAGAAGAGGTAGGAAATCACCCGATCCAGAGGGGGAGAGGGAAGTGTCCAGGGAAAGAAGCAGTCATGGACAGAATATAGAAATGGAGAGAGAAATACAAAATCTTCGTGCTAGAATGGAAGATATGGAAGCAGCGCAGAGGCGCATAGCAAATACAAGAGATCTGAGTGACTCCGAAGGCAAAGCTGACGTTGTGCCGCAATGCGGAGTTGTAGCAGAAGATGCAGCCAATGAGTGATTAATAAAGGCTATCACCAGGATGAGCGCCAAGGTGAGGATGGACATTCCAGCTTACGAGGGAATCCTGGATGCAGAAGAGTTACTGGATTGGATCCAAGCACTCGACACCTACTTCGATTATGAGGATATCAAAGAGGACAAGAAGGTAAGGCATGCCGTCACGAAGCTGAAAGGACATGCAGCCTTATGGTGGGATGAGCTGCAGGCAGACAGGCGTTCCAAAGGCAAACAAAAGATCAAAAGCTGGGATCGGATGATCGCCAAGATGAAGGTGAAGTTCATTCTGAGGGATTACCAGATCACTCTGTTCAGGCGTATGCAGAACCTGAGGCAGAAGCTGATGACGGTGAAGGAGTACACCGAAGAATTCTATAGGCTCAACATTCGAGCTGGTCATCGGGAGAGTGATGACGAAAAGGTGGCAAGATACCTGAATGGCCTCAGGTATGACATTCAGGACGAATTGAGCATGGTCACCATCCGCACTGTTGAGGATGTGTACCAGATGGCCCTGAAAGCTGAGGAGAAACTGAGCCGCAAGCAGGGATAGCGAGGGCAAGGCAGAAGCCAGTCGAGAGGCAAAGAAATTGCTCAAGAGAGAACACAGAAGCCCAAGGAGGATTGGAAGAGGCCTCAGGGAAAATCTGAGAGAGGTGGAACCTCACAGCAGAGGCAGCAATATCCTGAGCCGAGGAGGCAGCAAGATGATCAGCAAGGAGGATACGCTGACGTCAACACGTTTCCTCGTACCCGAGGTAGAGGAAGAGGTCGCGGAGGAGTTATCACATGTTTTACATGTGGGAAAGACGGACA
>JZKD02S1034515.1:168561-181066 GCA_000966675.3 Picea glauca | reverse complement strand
ATCTAAATTTAGATCAACAAGGATTGATGTCCAAGGAATGATTCCATTCACACTACAATTATCAATATATCCCTTTCAACTAAATTTATTATCATGAACAACATAAAATTAAATTGTAAAATATTGTAACAGAAATTGTGAAAGGTGTGGTTGATCTTAAATCCATAAATTTTGTTGCGTCATTTTCCTCCGCTTTAAAATCCGAAGACTACACCAGTACCTTCCAACCAATGCTAGGGGTACTCTTCTTCCCCCTTATCCCCCCGAGCTGTAAAGGGGTGTTCAACGCAGACCCCTTCTAACCCTCAGGCCAAAGTCCGCTCACAGGATTGTTCAATCACTTCCCCGAGCCGAATTAGCTCTTTTGATTCCCTGCTGGAATCTCAATTTTCGATCCATAGGTCCTTCTTCTTCCCTCACGGTCTTCTTGACACAACCATGAATTTTGGGTTTTGGGACTCACAGATTTCTGATGTCGAGAACCTCTGTCTTCTCGAACTCCCGAACACCGAAATGTCGAAATGTCGAAAAGGCTTCGATCATCAATTAGCCCCCTGGGCTATGCCTTGGCCCGTATAACCACTTCTCATAAGACTGCAGTCTTATTCCCTTCAGGACTTATCAATACGAGAGCCCGACCTCTTGTCAATGGGACTCCCGAATTCTCGATTTCTGAAATCCCGATGGACTCTTCCTTTCGAGATTTTCCCCAAAATCCTGGATTATTGCCACGTGTCCTCCCTCAGATGGAGGGTCCTCATTTTTTTGCGATTTCGTGACTTGCGACCCCTAGTGACACAAATCCTCTATCAACTTGAATCCTCTGTATCCGAAATATTGATGGACTCTTGATCTCCGCCACGTCTCCTCCATGGATGGACGATCCAAATCGTTTCGGGACTTCGCTAGGTGTGAAATCAAAAGACTCCCCTCTTCTGTTTCTCGATGTCCAAATCCCCAAAATGGGTGATGTCACGACACATGTCCTCCCTTAATCAGACGACTGCGATCTATTTTTCTATTTCGGGACATCTACCATGGAGTGTCCCGATCTCTCATCCTCAAGACCTTCGAAATCTCGAAGTTCGAAATCCCGATACCAACTCCTCCTTCAAGACTTTCGCCTCTGTTCATGAAGGCTTAACCCTCATGCAACTCCTGATAGATCCAACGGCTGTCGATTTTTCTAACTAAGATATGACGGTTCAGATCTTTCCTATGTTGTGCACTCTCCTGTTGCTCCCTAGACGTGGAAAACCAATGGTCCAGATCTCTTCCTCAGCCTCATCCGACGGTTGTTGTGCTCCTCCTGAGCATGCGCGTTCTTCTTGAACTTGGAAGAATTATCCAAGGGTCCAAAGGCCTCAACCTTTGCTCTCTTTACAAAGGTGAACTCTCTAATTTTGAGTCCCTCTCCTGCGCGCATGAAAACGCTACTCCTCCTGAACTTCTCTTCTCGAATCCTCAAAGGACTCTTCGACTCCTGAGCTTCTCTACAGAGTCTCTGCATGCACAAAGGTGCTATCTTTTATGAGCTTTTCCGTAGCTTCGACCTCCAAGGAATTTATCATTTTTCCTCTCCTTCAAATGGAGAATATGATGCCCTCCTAGCACTCCTTCGCTTAAGAAACCTCTTGCTAAGTCTGCAGGGTGTTCAGCAACCCTGTGCATATGCTCAATGCCCACTTGGCAGAGCTCTTCCAGAATCTCACTTTGTGCACTCTATGCATGTGCTCAATGCCCTCCTGGAAGAGCCTTACAGAAATCCTCAAAGATTTTGTCTACAATTGTGTCTCTCATACACAGCCTTACCTCCAAGGTATTCAGCAACCTTGAGGTCTTCCACTGAGCCAATGATTTCAACTATTGTACCCTCCTGGCACGCCTTTGTCTAAATCCTCAGAATTCAGAAATGCACCCTCTGTGCACAGCTATCAGAACCCATAGCATTATGTCACACCCTCCTGGTGTGAAGCCTCAAAGAACTCTAACCCTAAAATAAAACAACCCCTGCAAATGCATACCTAACATAGATCTACAGCATATGAAGAACACACATAGACATTCATTCAACACAGAAATACTTGTAGGAAAAATTGCTGCTGTTTGTATTAATAAAATGCCTCTTTACAAAGGTGTTATGAGCACGGACTATAACAAGGTCTAGGCTCTTCTCTACTCTCTCTCTCTCTCTATCTGTGATCTCTATGATCTCTCATTCTCTCTATGTTAATACCAAGAATATCTCTCGATATTTTACATGAGGGGGATCTTTGAGCTCTTCCCTCCAATCTACCTACCCTATTCAATTACATTGAATGGGTTGTCTAGTCTGGAATCGGATCTAGATCTCAACCTTACAAACCATTCAGGGCTATCTACTCTAATTCCTACGCAAAGGCATGGCTCTATGGCTCAATAGCCTACAACATTAATTACATTCAAATTTCAAATTTTGAAATGAGAGCTGCGCCTCTCTTCATTGAATGTGTGTGCTGAAGTGGGTTGGTTAGTTGGCTGATTGATGTGGAGAGATGCTCCTGCATCATACTCTTCAGCTGCAAAATTCATGAGCTCCTGCTCATGAGCTTCCCATCTCAGCTATTGAAATCCTCTTGGATCCCAAACAAATTTTTGGAGTTGTTCATCTGCTCCATCTCTCTGTCGTTGCTGCTGCTTCTATTGTTGTTGCTTTTCTGCCTAGCTTCTCCTTGCTGGCAGTCTCTGTTGACTCTATCATCAGTATTCTGATCTTCTCGATCACTTCATTCAGCTACTCTAGTGGCTATCTCTGTTCATGCAGTCTCCTCAGCTACATTTTCTTTCTACAGATGGGCAGATCATCATGATCTCCCATGTCATATCCTTCATCTGTTTCCAACCTCACTTGTTGGATGTGCATGCCCTGCACTATCACCCTTCTCTCCAAGGATTCAATCTATTCACACAGATCAGTAAAGCTCATGTTTTCTGCCTCTTCTTCTTCATCTTCTGCAAGCTCCAACACTGCAGTCTTTTCAGCTTCCTGGCAGAAAGTATTGAGCCACTCCTCAGAATTCTCATCTTCTTCCCCTTCTTGGGCAGCTTCTAATGTCTGCTCTAATTCTTCTTCCTTGACAGTCACAGCTGGTTGTCTTTCTCCTGTTGTTGTTGCTTCATATGCAACACATATCTCTGCCTCCTCTGAGCTAAGTGGTAGGAATATCTCAATTCCCTCAATCATTAGAAGATTTCTCCGATCTTCCTTCTCTATCAGCTGCTCTGGCTGATCCAAATCCACCCCTGAGCTCACCTACTGTAACACCCTATTTCCCCCAACTTGTAAATATAACTGGACTAGCCAAGAACTATGGCAAACTCATAAATGTGAATATGTGATGTAAATGAACCTTGAGGAAGAGGTCAATGAATGTGAATAACATTCTGAATTTATTGCAGGAATGCTAATGAGGGGTGTTATCCATAATTTTGGTTATCATGATGTTGTAATGATGATGGAGAAATCAGGCTCTTCACTAGAACACTTTCCTGAGAAAAGTTACCTTTGTCTACTTCCAGAAATCATATTTTTAAGGGAGGTTCGCAGGCTACCTATATATTTTCCTACGAGAATGCATGATTCTCGCAGGCTGCATTAAGTTGGAGTGCAAGGGGTTCGCACTGTACCTAACTATCAAGGTGAGAACATCTTCTAAAGGAAGGAAAAAGATAAATTCTCGAGCCTTCTAGAAGGGAATCTTCTAGAAGGATGAGTTGGCATTCGAATGGTTATCTAAGTATTGGCTTTCCTAATATCTTGAGATCATTCCTATCCAAGTAACTGATTCATTCTTTCCTATATATTGAGGATGATACTCATGGAAAAGGTTAGAAGAAAACTAGCAAGAGAATTATTGGAGAATTAGTGCAAGATTGTATGAAGGATTGATGCTACAGCAGCTAAAGACACCAGCAAGGTTATCAAAATTGGTTGATCTTCTTCATGCATGAGCAAGTGTGTGTGTCAGAGCTAGGAGCCATCGAAAGGAGACTTACAACATCAAGGATCAGGTTGTATTTCTTGCTTTCTATCAATTAATACAGTAATATGTCCCTTTCCCATAAAGCTAATGTCACTTTATTACATAACTCCTTGATCATATGTATAGATTAGCTATTGAGTATATTGAATTGTCTTCACTTCGATTGGTTTGTACTATTGTGATCTTGGTGGTACAAGAGCATTGGAGCGAGGTTGGACAACAGAGACCCAAGGAAGCGATCACGAGGTATGTTCATGATTCTTCCCTCCTAGTCCATTCAATAGTATAAATCTAGGGAAAGAGTATTATTCTGTCCTGCTTTGTTCTAGATCCAGGTGGATCTAGGGAGATCGGTTTGTGTCCGCACTTACGGATTAATCCTGAAACAAAATTGGCGACTCAACTGATCACCCGTAGCTCCCAGAAATCGGCACTGAATGCAGAGGGTAAAATAAGGGTTTTATGGAACTCAATGGTAAAAATGAGAAATGATATGGTAAATTTAGTTATTTACTCATTTTAATTACTTTTTACTATGTCAATGTTGGGTTTTTATATTTAATTATTATTTAAACCTAATAACTAATATGAAAATGAGTGTATTGACCTGCAGGTGTGAAACATGGATGATTATGGATAGATTTTTCTTTGGTGTGGTGTGATTTCGATTGTTTTTTTATGGTTTTTACATAAAACCTCGAGCATCTTTTGTCCGTTCTTGCGCTTGTAAAAAACATAAGAACATGATCGAGCATCGTTTTATCACTTTTCCGGGCTCACTGTGGTTATATGGAAAAGGAACCCCCCTAGAGTTCTCTTTAAGCTCTTTTCAGACTCTCTAAACATGAAAAGATCGCCGAGTGACCTTGTTATTTTCACGCTCGATAAAGTATTTGAAGTATGCGTCTTTCGAGCGATAGTTTAACCCTTTTTCGGTCTCGTTGGACTATTGTACGAAAAAGGAACTGAGAGAGTTCTCTTTTAAGTGTTTTTTCAGACTCTATAATCTTGAAAAACCTTCAAGTTTACTATCTATGGACTCGTTAAACAAACATTGACAGACCCGTAATGGGACCGAACCACTCCTTCCTAGGGTTCGTTAAAAATACTCCGAGGGACTCGTCTGAAGGATGAGATTATATCAACAAGCATATGTGATCCTCTTCAAGCTTGTGTAAAAATAAAGAGGTACTTGCCAGAAATGGTGGGGGAAAATTTGGGAAAGGGATATGTTTCATCTTTGTATTGATTGGCAGTAAGTGTCGCTCTTGAACATGACACCCCCTATTCATCATTGAAGTTGGTTTGGGTAATACATCTGTCTCTCTTTCGATTAATTACAAGGTCATTCCATGTGTCATCTTTGAGTCAATGCTCCCAAATCATTGGTCGTGTCATTCATATGTTCAAGAGAAGTCCATCCAAAACCTCTATTGAGTCGGCCATCTGCAGTTATCCATTTTCTTCGTGTCGGCCTTCCCTGTGTCCGGTCCAATTTGCAAAATGATCTGTTTCACCTTCAAACTCTGTTACTCATTTCGTGTCATTGATGGGGGATACATCAAGGCCCTCCTGTGACGAGTTTTGTTCCGTCGACTTCATCACATTATCCGGAATCAAGACTTAGAAATCATTTAGTACCTTGAAGCTTGCATGCCTCAATGGCAAGTTTCTCGCTTTTGATAGTGGGTTTACATCATTGACCCCTGATCGAAAGATTACGTTGGGTGTTCGACATCAAATCATTTATTCGCAGTCGATGGATTGTAATATAGTACCTTGGGAGTCATTGACATCAATGGTGATTTCCCTCGCACTTGTTAACGGTTACATCAATGACCGGTAATCAAGTGGTTTCTGCCATGTTCGACTTCAACACATGTAATCACATCATTAGATTCGTACTTTGGGCGATGAGATTGAAGACCCTGGATATTATCTTTGTGATCCAGGTTGCGATGGAGTATGTATAATTTGTGACACATAGATCCACTATGTATGTTTCATGGCTATGTCGTCTTGATTGAAAATTTGTCGCATAGATCCACAGTGTATTCAGGTGGCTATGCTATATTGTGACGGCATGGATCCATAGTGTATGATTGGTGGACATGACCTTTGTTTATGATTTCATCAGTCTATAATCTGAGTATGGGAATGCCTACCTCAGAAATTGGTATACATGATATTTTGTCGATGCTTGGATGTTTGCAGGTCTCCGATTAGATGTGCTCTTGGTTCTTAACACACACATGCAGCTTACAAAGTCTATCGACTGTCACTGGTTCCAATATTAGACTTTGGGGGGCATTCTATTATCCATAATTTTGGTTATCATGATGTTGTAATGATGATGGAGAAATCAGGCTCTTCACTAGAACACTTTCCTGAGAAAGGTTACCTTTGTCTGCTTCCAGAAATCATATTTTTAAGGGAGGTTCACAGGCTACCTATATATTTTCCTACGAGAATGCATGATTCTCGTAGGCTGCATTAAGCTGGAGTGCGAGGGGTTTGCACTGTACCTAACTATCAGGGTGTGAACATCTTCTAAAGGAAGGAAAAAGATAAATTCTCGAGCCTTCTAGAAGGGAATCTTCTAGAAGGATGAGTTGGCATTCGAATGGTTATCTAAGTACTGGCTTTCCTGATATCTTGGGATCATTCCTATCCAAGTAATTGATTCATTCTTTCCTATATATTGAGGATGATACTCATGGAAATGTTTAGAAGCAAACTATCAAGAGAATTATTGGAGAATTAGTGCAAGATTGTATGAAGGATTGATGCTACAACAGCTAGAGACACCAGCAAGGTTATCAAAAGTGGTTGATCTTCTTCATGCATGAGCAAGTGTGTGTGTCAGAGCTAGGAGACATTAAAAGGAGACTTACAACATCAAGGCTCGGGTTGTATTTCTTGCTTTCTATCAATTAATACAATAATATGTCCCTTTCCCATAAAGCTAATGTCACTTTATTACATAACTCCTTGATCATATGTATAGATTAGCTATTGAATATATTGAATTGTCTTCACTTCGATTGGTTTGTACTGTTGTGATCTTGGTGGTACAAGAGCATTGGAGGGAGGTTGGAAAACAGATACCTAAGGAAGAGATCACGAGGTATGTTTCTGATTCTTCCCTCCTAGTCCATTCAATAGTATAAATCTAGGGAAAGAGTATTATTCTATCCTGCTTTGTTCTAGATCCAGGTGGATCTAGGGAGATCGGTTTGTGTCCGCACTTACGGATTAATCCTGAAACAAGGGGATGTGAAGAAAAGAGACCACGATGGTGGTGGAAGGCACCTGAAAAGGTGGCGTTAACTTCCACCGAGAATTAAATACCGTATTTGGACTCCAATGGCCCGGAGAACCAAAAGCGGCTCGCTGGCCCTGAAAATTAATGGCTCGCAGACTGGTAGGCAGATGGCTTGATGAGGGATGGGATGGTGAACCGCCCATCCATAGAGCCGTCAGGCCTGATCAGTGAGAGGGAAATCGCGCCACACGCAACCTCGCGAGAGAATAAGGCGTATGGCAGAGGCGATTGAGAGGGAAGACGCGAGGGGAACTCTGGCATTATGCAGAGTGAGTGATAGCAGAGAGGGAGGATTGCAACCTTCGCTCCTAGTCACTGGCAGACAGAGAGATGCAATCTCAACAGCATCTTGGTCTCATCTCGGGGTGGCTAGTGGTAAATCCGATGGGAGTCGCTACGCCTACAGTTGGGTGAAAACAAGCACCCCTCTCAGCAGTTGCACCCATTTCTGGTGTTATTTTCGGATAAGTGTTTTACATATTTGTATCTTGAAATTCATAGAATGATATAGATATATGTATATGCTCATAGAACTGCAAAATTATAAATGATTTCTGTGTAAGAATGTCTATGCAGTGTTTTATAAGAATGAATAGATATATTCTCATAACAGAGGAACCCACGCAGGACGTACGTGGATAAAGAAATTTTATTTATGCATAGATTGAGCTAAGTTAGGCCCCAGCCCATTCTTGGGAAGTTGCTTCCCTTAACCGTCTCCAGGGATGCCCGGTATAGATCTCTTCACAAATATTTCCTCCTTAGAAAGGTTCACCAAGAACCCAGAAAAAGGACTTGAATGGGCAAGTCTTAACAACCCGGTACGAGGAGGAATGACCCTCTTAAGTTTCTGAGGTAATAGCGTAGGGATGAGTAACAAATCGACGAATGAGATCCTGTCGGAAGACCCATGGTCATTTACGACCATCAGACTGACGGGAGTAGTAAGAGCGTTATACCTCTTGCTTCTTTCCCCCCTATCTTCGTGAATAGCGAGGAAATCAGGATCATAGGTTTCCCCAAGGTCCATGAGAACATTTGGACCGATTAATCTTTCCACCTCCACTAATAGTGGAAGAGTGCATGTGGTGGGATAGATCCGAATCCGTCAGATCTTAAGCAGATACCCGTCAGTCGTTATATAGGGTTAAGATGCCCAGAGCTTAGTCTCTAGAGCGTGCATAGAAGAACAGATCTAGGCTGTCAGATCTGGGAAATTTACCCGACAGCCGTCAGATTGAACAGGAGTGGCACGAGGTTTAGCCATCGGGATGTTGACACTCGGGAAATCAGGATTCTCGAGGTCATGAGAACTGAGACATCACAAGTCTCGAAATCCCGACGGAGATCTGGACCATCCGTTGGCAGAGGACATGTGGTGGAGATCAAGCGCCATCGGTGTTTGGCACATTGGGAAATCGAAATTTCCATGGACAAGAGATCGAGGAAGTCCCAGGTGAAACCCCGACATAATCCGAGTCGCCCGTTCAGAGGGACAGGTGTCAAAAATATGACGAGAGTTGAAGTATCAGGAAATCGGCATACCTGAGGTCGAAGGAATCGGGACATCAAAAGTCTCGAAACCCTGAGAGTTAATCGGGACCGCCCATTTGAGAAGGACGCGTGGCAATCATCAGTGCCATTGGGAAAAACCTCGATAAGGAGGAAAGAGCCATAGTGGAAGCCAGCTATCGCTGCAGCGGAGAGTTGAGATTCGGGGAATCGCGAGTTCCGTGGGCGACTGTATTTTGACATCGCAAACCCCAAAACCCCGATGAAAGGGTATGACTATGGTCATATAGAGGGAGGTCGTGTGGACCAAAAAGGTCTAGTCTAGGGGACTAGCGGAAGCTAACGTCATCTTGGGATATCGGGGATTCCGAGGACAAAATGTTTATGTATCTCAATGTTGTGATATTCGAAACCCCGATGGAAGGAGGAGATTCTTTCGGAGCATCTTCGGGTCCGTAATGACCATTAGATGTGGAAACAAGACGTTAACTTAAACCAGGACGTGGTTATGCTTTAGGATAAGCGGTGAGTAGATCTGGACGGCCAGAGTCCACCCGCCCAGATCTACAACTGAGGTTCCATTCTGGAGCCCCCTTGCCATTCTACCTTTAATGGGGGGGGTCCAGAATTGGACACGCAACTCTCGAATGACTAAGACTTACTCATCGTGATAAAGGATTTCCAGGTGGATTCTGGACCCCCCTTGCCATTCTACCTTTAATAGGGGGGGGGTCCGGAATAGTGTGGCGTGTGAAGTGGGGCCCCTCCCTGTCATGATGGCCACCGTGTCGCATTTCCCTCTCGCCACCTGTGTTACACCCAAATGCATGATGGGGATTGTTCCCATTGGCGGTTCTCTACCCCCGTTGAGGTTTATTCCTATTGGCCATTCGTTGACCCCGTGGGAATTCATCCCTATGGGATGCACATTAGCCCTAGCGGGCTTCGGTGGTTGTAGAGTCTAATGTTTGGACATTACTACAGCGTCGGAGCACGAAATACAAATAAGCACTACGTTCAAACTGAACCATGATCATGACCCGCGATCACCTGAGAATGGGGAAGAAAAGAAAAAGAGCCAGTTTACGTTAGATCTCCATGGTCATTTAGGAGCTCGAGTCCGACAGAGGACTAGAAAAATTTGATTAGGTAGTGGGTATGTTACAAAGTGGTATCAGAGCATGGTTAAAACACTCGGCCTGATTGGGCTCATGCACGAGTCGCGCATAAACCTCGTTTGAAACACTCCTATGAGGAGTAACCCCCTGACTTAACTATCTTGACCAGGATTAAAAACTTCGAATATGAAAACCCGACTGTGTATGCATGTGAAAGAGTTATGAAATTATGCGCAAATTATAAAATGAATTTAACTCTTGACTAATAACCAGCATTTTTCTTTTCACTCAAGCGGACGATCAACCGCGGGAATCTACAGATGCAGAGTATGGTGACTCACCAAGAGGTGGGAGAAGGCTCCCACAACAAAGACGAAGAGTCTGATGAAAGAAGAGAAATAGGAACCCCTCCAGACCTAGCTGAGACTGTGAGGAGTCTCATGGTCGAATTGCAAAGCCACAAGGCCGATAATGAAAGGATGATGAAAGAACAAGAAAAGCAAACTGAAATTAATGCAGTTCTACTGCAGAGCTTATCCGAATTACAACAAAAAATGAAGCATGAACCTAAGATGCAGAATCGTGGTCATGTCAGTGGCCACACTTAGAGAAGCACATCCAGAAAGGTCCACCCGAGAGGTAAAGGACCAATGCCAGACGATTCCACTAAGAAGGAAGATGGTGATTCAGAAGGCTCTTCCAGTAGCAGGACCAGTTCCTATTCCCAAAAGAAACAAAAGAAGCAAAAGACTTCCAAGAGGCATAAATTTGAGGAATTTAAAAAAGCCAAACCTCCCTCCTTCAATGGCGAGATAAAGAAGGGAGAGGAAGCTGAGGCTTGGCTACTTGGACTGAAGAAATATTTCAGAGTCCATGATTTCTCAGAGAACTTGAAGGCCCGAGTGACCACTTTCAATCTAAACGAAAAGGCTTCCATCTGGTGGGAAGACCTTAAGAATATGAAAGGGGTCCGTGAGGAGGACCTCTCTTGGAAACGGTTCGAGAAGTACTTCCGAAAGAAGTATTTGTTGAAAAGGTATTTCAACGAGAAGTCTAAAGAGTTTTATGAACTCAAACTGGGATAACTTACTATGGAGGAGTATGTCAATAAATTCCTTGACTTATTGAGGTATGTACCCTACCTCAAAGCAGAGAAAGCGAAGGCACAATGCTTCATCAGTGGGCTACCCAAAGAATACAGGAACCAAATCGAATTTGACGAGCCAAAGACCTTAGAAGACACTATACGAAAGGCAACATATTGTCATGAACAATATGGACATCGGGCAGAGTCTCGTGGAGAATGGAAACAGAAGAGTGGTTCGAGATTTCATAAAAAGGGGAGCAAATCCTCAGGGTTGAAAAACTACAAGAAGAACCACAGAATGAAATTTCCAACCCGAAGTGTACTCCAACAGAACTTTTCCTCAGTGGACAGAAGTAAAACTTCTGTACCTATACCAGTAAAGACTAATAACCCAAAGAAAGAACCTATGAAATGTTGGGGTTGCGGAGAAGAGCATCTCCTGAGAGACTGTCCACACTGACAAAAGAACAGTCAGAAAATTTATAACATGCAGGAAGCTACCACGGTCAATGATGTGACAAGGAGTGTGTCGTAGATCTATGCAGCCTTGGATAATAACCAAGCTGACCACCAAGCTTCAGTGGTGGAAATAGAAGGTATGATTTTCAACCATCTGGTGTCTGTTTTGATTGACCCTGGTTCAAATTTGAGTTATATATCCCCTAGAGCTGTTGATAAGTGTAAACTACAGCCACAGAAGAAAACTAAGCCATGGTTAGTACAGTTAGCCATTGGTACCAAAAGAAAGGTGGTAGAGGCCATACCAGCCTACCAATTAATGTTGGGTAAATTCCCCGCCCAAGCAACCTTTAATGTATTACCCCTGGGGACATACGACCTGTTTATTGGTATGGACTAGCTGGCCACACATAAATTCAAATTGAACTGTTACCATAAAACCTTAGAATGTGTGAACAAAGAAGGACAAAGGATAACCCTCCAAGGGATCCGAAAATCGGTCTCGGTGAGACAAATATCAGCCCTACAAATGAGAAAGTATTTCCGAAAGGGATGTCCCATATATGAAATAATAATTGAAGGCGCTAAACCAAGCCTCGATGATCACCCTATCCTAAGAGAATACAGAGATGTATTTCCGGAAGAGGTACCGGGTCTACCTCCGAGAAGAGACATTGACTTCTCGATAGAACTCGCACCAGGAGCGGTGCCGGTGTCTAGGACACCTTACTGAATGAGCACACCTCAGTTAGTAGAACTCAAGTTACAATTGAAAGAAATGATGGATAAGGGCTATATTCGACCCAGCGTGTCCCCATGGGGAGCACCCATCCTGTTTGTGAAAAAGAAGGATGGCACCCTTAGACAGTGTATAGACTATAGACAACTTAATAAAGTAACCATAAAGAACAAGTACCCATTGCCCAGGATCGACGATCTATTCGATCAGTTGGGAGGTGCATCTGTTTTCTCAAAGATTGAC
>JZKD02S1034515.1:132470-146446 GCA_000966675.3 Picea glauca | reverse complement strand
CCATTTTCACCTGATCCCGCTACTATAATATCTATTTGATCCCACATAAATGCATTTTTTATGTGGTGTCTTGATGATTTCTAGGCTTCATTATGTCCAAGTATGGGATTATGGTTTATCCCTTGAAGGTTGAGTCTATTGTCAATTTTCTTCCTCGTACCATTAGCCAAATCCAAAGTTTGCAAGGGAAGGAAAACTTCTTTCATATATTCATTGGCAATTACGCTAATATCAAAAAAGGTTTTATGTTCTTGTTGAAGAATAGTGTACCTTTTGTGTGGAATGACCAAGCTCAACGGTCATTTGACACCTTGAATAATGCCTTAATGTCAACTCCCTTATTGATCCCTCCTGAATATGGTCAAGACTTCTTACTCTATCTCGCAGCCTATGAATCCACCATAGGAATGGTGCTCATCCAAGAAGATGATGCAAAATGAGAGTGTATCATTTACTATCTTATAAAGGGACAAGCCAGTATTGAGCCTCAATACTCTCATGTTGATAAGTTGGCCTTGGTAGTTGTGCATGATGTCCAACATTTACAACATTATATCGTCACATGAAATACCATTGTTATTTCTGAAGCCAACCCAATGTAGCACATCCTCGGCCATCATATCATTGGGGGAAATTACTCAAAATGGATTGTGATCCTCTAAGAGTTCGACCTAGATTTTATTTCCTCCAAGTCTAAGAAATCATTGGTTTTCCCAGAGTTGATGTTTGAAATTCCCTGAGTCGATGTTGAACCTATGTTTAATGACTCATATCCTAATGTTTTTTTATTCCTCATTGACTCATCTAATCCCTGGTATGGATATGTCTTGGTCTACCTCTAGACCCAGCATTTCCATCCTCAGTTTTCCCATGATGAACATCGTCGCATAAGGAATCAAGCTCGACATTACATCATTGTGGATGATACCCTTTATTGTCAAGGGGTTAATTTGATTCTATGTCATTTCCTTATCCATGAGGAAGATGAAATATCTTTAAATGATTGCCATGTTGGAGCATGTGTCGGTCATCTCTATGGGTTGGTCACTACCAAAAATATATTGCACGTTGGGTACTTCTGGCCCATGATATTCAAATATTGTATGAATGTGGTTCAGAAATGTCATTCTTGTCAAATATTCATTTGCAATATGCAAGCTCACCCTGCTCCTCTTCATCTTATGGTGACAGTCGGTCCTTTTTCCTTTTCCAAATGGGTGATTGATTTCATTACATGTAAGCCTACCTCATCTGATGAACATGGCTACATCATCATGGCTATTGACTACTTCACTAAATTGGTTGAGGCCTTTCCTACCTTTTCTAATGATGGCACCACCATTATTCTATTATTTTTCAATCACATTATTGCTAGGTTCAGTGTTAATAAGACCATATTGATGGACCATGGGTCCCATTTTTGTAACAATATCATGACTGAATTACCTACCAGGTTGGATTCTCTCCATGAGAACTCAACACCCTATAATCCTCAAGCCAATGGCCAAGTAGAAGCCATCAATCGTGTCCTAAATACCATCATCTAGAGGATGTTGGGAAAACACAAGACTAACTGGAATCTCATGATATCTTAGACATTATGGGCTTATTGTACCTCAACTAAAAATGCCACTAGGTTATCACCTTTCCAACTCATTTACGGTCTAGAGGCAGTGCTTTTGATTGAATGTGAAATCCCATTAATGAAGTTCATCGTAGAATTGTTTTCCACCACCTCCTCTAAGGAGTAGCATCTCTTATTCCTGGCTCGTCTTAATGAACAATGTCACAACGCCACCTTGGAAAATGAGACTCGTAAGAAATGCATCAAATCCCAATATGATAAATATGTCCATCCTCGTGTCTTTTCGGAGGGTGACTTGGTCTTGGTTTATGATCAAGATCATGATACGTTAGGAGTAGATAAATTTGAACCCCTTTGTCATGGTCCCTACATTGTCAAATGTATCTTGAAATGAGGAGCCTACGAGCTAGTTGATTGTGATGGAAATCCCCTTTCGGACCCTCACAATGGTATCTACCTTAAAATGTTTTATGTTTATACCATTTGGCCATGTGATTCTTTGTACATAGGTGTGTTTTCGGTTTTAGATTGGTATGATTTTATTTTTGTGTGTGTTGGTTGTATTATTTCGTTGCTTATCATGCTTTATGCTTGATTTACAGATGTCATCGTCCACCTCAGTATACATTGTATATGTTGGTGTTTCCAGCAATAGTACCTGGAATATAGATTCCACTACCTGGGTGATATTCTCACCCACTGATGAGATGGTGAGTTCAAGAGGTGTCTACCTTGGTCCTGCAACCAATAACATCGCATAATATAATTTTTTCATTGAAATTTTGTCCAAGGATCCCTTCCTTGGCATCCATCATCTAGTTTCCAGGTTCGACTCTCGGCTTTTGGTCTCATAGTTGAATCACGCCTATAGTGCCATACATCTCGCCTTATTGCATAAGTATTTGAGGGTGTATCTTCTTGAATGCTACTTTGATTACATCAAGTATTGTCATGTTCTAAGAGGATATAATGCATTGGATTATTCATTGGCTACTTACGTGTTAGAATGGAATTTTTCTCATCAATTAAGCCATCTAGCATGAATGTCCATAAACGTGATTGAAAATCACATAATTAGACATCCATAAGTAGCATCTAAAACAAACATATATATTTTTATATATCAAAAAGTGTGTTACATACTTCAAAATGAGATGCACATAAAAAATTGGGGATCTAATGGCCTTCTAATACAAATAGTGAGGATTCACTAATAATACTATCTAGTAAAAAAATGGGGATGTCATCGTCTAGTCATCTCAATTAGGTAGGATAGTACTACTCAAGCCACCTTCTAGAGAAGTCGATGAAGGGGAAAGGATACACCTTATGCATTTCATTGTAGTTGCAGCAGCATCTCATCCTATGATGGGGGGACTCCCATAGTCACCCCCTCCAAATTTTGTCGTGCATTGCGTAGCTCCCCACTCTCACCACCTTCTTCCCCCTCTAATGAATCCTCATCATTTATTTGGTGACGATATCAGCCCCATCATTCTGGACACTCTGGTCCTACATTTATAACAAAAAAAAAAGTCATGTCAGTCATATTGCACCCACAAAAAATATTATATCTCAAAAAAATCCAAAAACATTGAAATATATAAAATCCAAAATCACATTTACCCATCGGGCCATATGCCTCTCTCGAGGGGAGGGGAAGCTCTGGATCCTTCCAAAAGTTGGTGTCTACATAAGGAAATTCCTCTATCCTAACAACTTGATGGCATGACTATGAGGTGAATCCAAGTCCATAGAAATTTGGATGTCTTCCCCCTAGTACTCTTCCCATGTGTTTCTGTTAAATTTAGAGTTGTTATTAGGTTATTTTTAATTCTTCTAGAGAATTTCCAAAACAACAGGATAAGTAGGATCACTAAAATAAATACAATCACAAGGTACACAACATTTTATCTTGGGAAACCCTCATGGGGGAGAAAACCCAGCAAAAACTTCCTCAATAATAGATTGCCAATAAAATGCTAAGACTTAAGACCAAATCACCAAGAATAGACTAGTACTGAGCATGAGCCTCTCTCTCATTCTTCTTGCAACTACAAATACCTTCAAAATATTCGCACTAGAAGTGTGAGTGAGTGTGTGAACAAATGAGGTGCCATACTCACTTATAAATACTATTCATGAGGTGTTAGGGTTATGTCTCTTCACTTAGTAGGGCCGACTTCTTCCAAGAGTGGTTAGAACCACTTTATAAACCCTAGGGTTCGACTTTACAAATACCAACATATAAATATGGTTTGACCAATCAACAAAAGGGGATTTGGTCTTATACAATACCCGACATGATCAATCCAAAAAAGGGGATTTGATCTATAAGATAATAACTCAAATATAATTAGAATATTCTTCAAAGTTACAATATTTCAATACTCCCCTTTAAAGAGAAGGGTATTCTACTAAAATAACCCAATACAACATCAAGAGGAAAGAGAGAGGGAAACAACATCATTAGCATCTGGAACATTGACGGGCATATCTACAAATCATCAAAAGTTTTTCTCATCATCAATATCATCATCGTTCACAACATGGAGCTTGAGTAGCATCATCATCATTTCTCACAACATGGAGTTGGAGTAGCATCATCATCATCATCGCTCACAACATGGAGCTATAATATCATCATCATCATCGCTCACAACATGGAGCTATAATATCATCATCATCAATAGAATGAAGCTAAAACATCAAAATTAATTAGCATAACACTAAACCGACAATATTACCAACCTGAGGTTGGTACACCATCATCAACGGCATGAGGTTGATACAACAACGGCATCAACAACACGAGGCTGAAACAACAACATCAACAGCATGAGGTTGAGACAAAAACATCATTAGAAAAAGGCTGATACAACAACGTCATCAGCATGAGGCTAAGACAAAAAAATCATCATCACGAGGCTAAGACAACAACATCATCAGCACGAGGTTGAGACAAAAACATCATCAGCATGAGGATGGGACAACAACATCATCATCATATGGAAATAGAATGAGGTAGGTGCAACAAAAACATTTTGTGGTACTCTAACAGACCCTCCTTACCGAACCTTCAGAATCTACCCAATAATCATAATATTCCCTAGGATATATAATCCTAATGGAGCTACCACGTGGTACTCTAATAGACTGTACTTACCAGACCTTCGGTATTTGCCCAGGTGTTATCACTCTATAATTTCTCAGGCTAAGGAAGAAGTTGATGGAGGTAACTACAAAACCACTTTGGATTCTAGGGTCTAACACTCCTAGACTCGGAGAGGGATCTCTCTATAATATTTAGCTTTGTTTGTTGGAAATTTTAGGCTAGTTATGATAATGCGAGGTTTGGTTTTTTGAATAGTTGGTTGGGATAGATAATATGGGCCATTGGGAAAATGGATTCAAATAGGTTGTGTTCAATCAAGATAGGTTATGCAGGAAACATTACAGGGCAGGATAGGCACTTTGTCGGATTCTTGAGATTGTTGAGTGATGTGAAAGGAAATTTGAGAAGATAGGATTGTACCAGAGCAATCAAGAATTTTGGGAAATTATTCACAGCCAAAGGCAGAGTGTACATTTAAACAAATTATTCTCCTAATCTTCTATTGAATAATTCAAAAGTTATGGATAATAGCTAGAAAAAAGTGAAAACACATATACAAACATAGATGCACTTCACCAACATAAGTGACATGTGAATCCTATAATTACATCTGTATTACTGAAATTTGATCAAAGGGGGATCTGTGATATGCTTTAAAATGTTTATCCTATCCTACATGCAGGTCCCAACCCATAATACTTCGAAATGGGAAGTATCTATCAGTTGTTTACAAAGGATCGTGTCATAAATGAGGAGGATTTATTTTAAGAAAGATATAAACTAACTATTACAATCATATATGTTTGTTGAGATTAATTCATAGGTATGGCACTATTTTGATGGGATATATGGGTGATATGTTCCTTTGAATTCGATCTCTATGCCATATGTTCTTTTGACCTTTTTCTCTCACGAAATTCTGAAAAACAGGGTCCAGTAATATCTTCACATATCTCAATATACGATAGATGTGTAAAATATGGGGGAGGTTTTTGTATATCATCTTGTTTTGATAAAAACAACTCTCTCAATTTTCTTAAATTCATCTCTAGATGTCTAGGATATGAGTTTGAAAAAGATGTGTAAAACAAGAAGAAAATAAATCCTGAAAATAGGCCCCAAATATGCTCTCAATTCTCCTAATCTGTGACACTTGTAGAAAAACTGAAAGAGGTTATTTTTCCTTGGTTTGTATTAAGAAAAAACCTCTTTTGGGTTCTAAAAATTTTCCCTGGTTATCCTAGAAATATCCTCGGAATATGACTGGTCAAAAATAGTTTTGGGAGGAAGAAAGTGGTTACGTATAGGATGACATGGGGACAAGTGTCAAATAGGATATGGGATGAGTGGATGTGGGAGTGTAAGTGGTAGGAAGAAGGGATTCATAGGTGGAGAGGTGGATAGTATCGAGAATGAGGAGACATGTGGTGTGTGGTGAGAGGGGGAGGTAGATAGGGAGGTGAGGTGTAGGGAGATTTGTCAGAGAGGTGGATGAGGTGATAGGCGGGAGAAAAGGGGTATGAATAGGCAAGAGGGTGAGTGGAGAAAAGGTGTAATCGGGGGTGTAGGTGGTATTGGATCTGTGGTTTGGTAAGATTATGGAGGGGGGGGTATGTGGTAAGAGGATTTGAGAGAGAGAGTCTGAAATAACACAGAGGCACCACATTAGGTGGGGCCAACGCCAAGGAAACTGCTTTTCTAAACCCCCCCACTATTAAAGGAAGAAAGTTTAGGGGGGTCTGAAATGAAATGAGGACCATCGATATGGGTGTCGATGGATGTCGTTGATGGAGACTAGTGCGGTGATTACCCACTACGCAACAAAAATTCATGTATGCTTGCAACTTAGGATAAAAATTATGTGTTGAGTAGCAAAAATTTGTTTTTTTAATCTTTCTAGAAATAATTTACAACATGGAATATTATTTTCAACCCCACAATCACTGAAGAATGAATATCAGTCATCATGAAGAGTTACCCTATAAAAATTATAGGACCCTCACATAGGCTCCAATTGGGGATGAAATCCTCCCTATGAGATGCCAAGAATGTTGTAGACTAAGTAGCCTGATCCATTGGGTTGTTTCCAAAAACTGTAACCTTCTTTGACCTGTGAACTTCAAACTATGACCTACTTCAACTAAACTAAACCTACTTTTAAACTGAAAAATCAACATTGTAATTGCTCCAAACTAAAAATGAAACTCTGAAAGCGAAACTGAAATGTAATGAAAAATGTGCTTGCCCAGCAAGCTTATTTGCACACCGAAAATATGACCGTTGAAAAGATGCTTACCTCGTAAACTGTAAAATACCATATATAAAATGTATGCAGAATAGAAATAAAATGCTAGTAATGGCATAATAATAGCAATATAACCAGAACATTCACCATAATAACACTGAAATGATATAAGAATAACATCAGAAATAACACTTCGAATCTGGAAGCAATGTTCACGGGCCTCTTCGAGGGGGAAACCTCCAGTTGAGCAAATCTCTATTACAATAATATCCAAGCTAGGTTTATCATACCCTCGACTCCTATTTATACTAAAAATAAGCATCTAGAAGAAGATCCTTCTAGAAGCAGAAGCTTCTATTAGGTCTTCTTACATCTGCCTTATTCTATTTTATTGAAAGGCCTTATTAATATTGACCTTTATTAAATCCAAATATATTGTTCTACCTATGTGCGGGTTAGGACCCTATCATGTCCACCCCCTTAAAAACAGCCTTGTCCTCAAGGCTTGATATGAGGAAATTGCTACAGAATGGTAGTTGGTTCCCAAGTGGCGTCTGCTGGAGTTGTATCTTTCCACTGGACTAGCACTTCCTTGATGGTTCTCTGATGTAGGCGATGCTCACGTTGGTCCAAAACTGCTTCTGGTTGTAGACAAATGGATCCTTATTCAACTAACTCTAGAAGGTTGGTTTGAACTTGGAACTTAGCTCCAATCACCTTCTTTAAGCATGAAACATGAAAAATAGGATGTAGCATCGAATGGCTGGGAAAAGCTAACTGATAGGTGACTTGTCCCACCCGCTTGAGCACGGTATAAGGACCATAAAATTTGGGCACTAGCTTCTGACAATAATCGTTCTTGAGGGAAGTTTGTTTGTAAGGTTGCAGTCTAAGAAACACCTAATCCCCTTCTGCAAATTGACGTTCAGAGCGAACTTGATCTACTTGTTTCTTCATGAAATTTTGTGCCATGACCAAATTCTCTTTGAGGGTATAAAGAATAGCCTCTCGAGCTGTAAGTGTTAGGTCAACCACCTGGACCTTCGAGACACCCGGTAAGTATGAGAGAACTGAAGGTGGCTTCTGTCCATATATCGCTTCAAAAGGAGTCATGCATGTAGTTGTATGGTATGAAGTGTTGTACCACCATTCAGCTAGGGGTGACCATTGAGCCCACTGATTTTTCTTTTCTGAGGCAAAACACCTCAAATATGTTTCCAAACACTTGTTGACAAACTTTGTTTGGCCATCAGTCTGGGGATATGATAAGTTGTGCTGAGATGCAATTCGGTGCCTTGTATCTTGAACAGTTCTTGCCAAAAATTGCTTGTGAAAGTTGGGTCGCGATCAGAAACAATAGAGTGTGGCATGCCATGAAGCTTGAAGACCTGATCCATGAAAATTTGAGCCACTATGGATGTTGTAAATGGGTTTTGAAGGGTTCATAAATGACCATACTTGGCAAGGCGATCAACAACCACCATGATGACAAATTTATTTCCCGATTTGGGTAAGCCAGTAATAAAATCCATAGAGATATCCTTCCAAATAGCAGGTGGAATTGGGAGCGATTGTAGTGTGCCTGGGGATTTGACTATTTCTCCCTTGTTGCATTGACACATGTCACATTCAGCTACAAAATTATGAATGTCCTATTTCATACCATCCCCAAAAAAGGAACGTTTTACCCTATCATAGGTTTTGGTGAACCCGGAGTGCCCTGTTGTGGGTGTAGCATGAAGCTCAGAAAGTACCATGGATTTAAGCTTTGATTGTTTACTTAAATACAAACGGCCTTTGTATTGAAGTTCTTCATGGAGCCAAGAGTACCCTAGGGAAGCTGGAGCATTGGACTGCAATTGTTGGATCAACTGTGAACTTTTGGGATCTTGTAGCCATTCCCAGCGAACGGCTTGGAGCCAATCCCGTATAATGAATGAAAGAGAAAAAAGGGATCCTTCATCTTCATATTTTCGGTAAAGTGCATCCGCAACCACATTGTATTTTCCTTTCTTACAAATGATCTCATAATTGTATCCAAAGAGTTTAGTCACCCATTTTTGTTGTTCTGGGGAGGAAATGTGTTGTTCCAAAAAATACTTGAGGCTTTGATGGTCTGTCTTAATTTGGGATCATTGCCCCAATAGATAAGGATGCCAAAAATCCACAGCATGCAGAATAGCCAAAATTTCCTTTTCATAGATGGATTTGCCCAGATTTGATGCAAGAGCATCACCAACATCAAGCGAGCATGGGCAACGCCAACGCATTTTGGCATGTGATAAATTGTTTGAATGTTTTTGAAGTGGATACGCCAGACTTAAATGAGATAGTTAAAGAGAGGCATACTTCTTGATTTGTAAACAGACCTTGAGTGTCCCGCTCTCATATCTCTCATATGTATTAGGTGAGGGCATTTATGTTAATGAATGTAAGTAGGTAGAATTGAATTCCTATATTAGACAGTTTTAGGAGCGAAGAGGGAAATGGGATATAGACACCCTCCCTTGTATTATTATAACAATAAGCAACATTATGATTATGAGAGAGCAGAGAGCAAGGAGAGCATAAAAACTATGTAGAAGAACCCATGTACAGAAATTTGGAGATTAATATATGAAGTTTGATTTAGAATCATGGCATTCAAATACTTTATGTGTATGCATGATTGAATGTTTTTCTCATGATTGTTTACTCTCTGTTATACATTTTCTTTGATGTGTGAATGTATGATTTCATATTTAATGTTTGAAGTCTGAAGAGAGGGAGAGTGAAGAATGAGTTTAAATTGTTTCTCTGTCTGAGCAAGAGGTTTCTTGCAAGGAGTGCAGTGAAGTTGTCTACAAGGCGTACGTTGACAAGAGTCCAGAGTTCCATCTCTAAAAGCTCAGAAGAGATAACATTATTCTCATTCTTGCAAAAGTGCAAATTGAGCATAGGAGCCATGCAAGGAGTGTACAGGCTGAGTGAAGTATTAGTGTTTGCAAACTGAGCGAAGTTGTTGGACGACTGCTATCGCGGAGAGTGCGCAGAGTCTAAGAGTCCAATACTAGGAAGTATTGAGGAATTGCCGCAAGGAATGCACACAAGAATTTTCCCCAAGGGACTTGGGAATTTTTCAATCAAGCTCAAGAGGGCCAGTGCTTGAAGTATTGGAAGGAGGTGCAACGAAAGTGTTTTGTAGGAGGAAAAGTTCTGTAAGAAGAACACTTTGCTTCATTTCGTAGAAATCACCAAGGAGGAAATTGATGGTCGTAGTTCTCCGTGGAGAATTCACGAGGTCCCGGAAGCCATATGATCTTAAAGGGGAGCGAGAAGGTTACAGAAGCATTCATCAAGCATAAATCTTGGGAGAAAACAGGTCGTTGAATCACTCGCAAAATCGGGTCTCGGGGATTCGCTAGTTGAAAGGTCGAAATATTTGCATCAAAACTCGCAAGGTCGCGAGGTGTAAAGTCCCGAGATAGAGAAGGAATCTGATCCATTCACCGGAAGAAAGACACGTGTCATGAGATCACCTATATCAGGGACTCGGACATCGGAGGTCAGAAAGGGAGGTCATTAAACTTTGTGAGTGGTGAAGCTGCGAAGTGGATAAGAGGATCTCGCAAACTCGGAGGTTCACCGGGTGAGAGCCCAAAATTTGGGTGCTTGAAGTAGCGAGAAGTGAAGCCATGAAGTGTTGAGAGCCAGCACGAGGGACACATGGAAAAACTGCATGGTGGGGCTTAGGAAGTGGACCAGCGGAGACACGTCAGATATACGGAGGAGTCAAGACCCCGTTGATCTCTCACATCTTGGGTACTCGGGAGAAAAGGGAACGAAGGTTCGAGCCTTTGACTCATGAAGTCGCGAGAAGCGAGAACGAGGAAAGAAAGGTCAAATCTCACCTCTCGGGGGTTCATGAAATAAGGTACCAAAGGTTGAACCTTTGAACTCATGAAGGCGCGAGAGGCAAAAGGCGCTAGTGCTTAGCCTAGTCGGTGGTCACGCAAGGAGGGCGTTGAAGAAAGAAAGGGCTATCCATATTTCACAATCTTGGGTATCACGATATTTGAGGGAAAGAGTCAGGAGCCATGACCCCCGAACTCACGAGATTGCGAGCTGCGAGAGAGGCCCAGTGGGTTGATAAATTGTAGATTCCAGCGAGGAGTTGAAGATTTGATCCGGCTCGAAGGGAATATAGAATGATTCTGTGAGTGAATCTCGGTCCCGAGGGGCCGATAGGTCTGCACCAAGTGGTATTAGAGCTTGGCTCTATTTGTATACTTCAGACAGGGAAAGCGAGAAAAATTCACCATGTCACCTAGAAGAAGAGACAAGCAAACTCCTCATCCACCAGAGGAGAGGGAAGTGCCAAGAATGAGGGGAAGGAAGATGCCTTATCCAACCATAGAAAGAGAGAAGCGTGACCTACTATTATAACCCTAAATTGCACCATACATGCTTACCTAGCATCAGGCCAACTCATATCCCTTCATTGCCAAAACATTTGCTGAGAAACCTCTTTGAAAATCCTTTTGAGTTAAGTCAAATGCGCCCTAACTCACTACTGCACATGTTGGAACACTGGCAGGCCTACTGTTGCACGCGTTGGAACGCTGGCAGGCCTACTACAGCCCGTGTTTACCTAAGAAAGCACAAAAATAGGAAAGTTGCCGACGGGAAAAAAAGCTATGGGTCAGTTAACTGAAACTCTTAGCCATGCATGGCTGAGAGTTCGTCCAAAACCCTAGCTCCTTCTAGCCTATAAAAGAAGGGGTAGGGGTACTATTTGGAGGAGGAAAAAGATAGCAAAGAAACTCTGCCCAATTGCCGAATCCATTTGTCCCAACCCTTTAGCCTTTCCTCAAGCCTAAGTAGAATTCAAGCAAAGAAGTTGGAGGACAAAGAAGAGGAGGAGCCCAGGATCAGGATCAAGGAATGGTGATCAGTCTCAACATTCATTGTAAGATGATTCATTTTGACTATAATAAAATAATACTTTTCCCGTCCCAATGCATGAGTCACACATGATTTATTCGATTTATTCTTAATCTCTAACCCTCAAATAGAAAAATAACATGCATTCGTAGTGTTTTGTCTTGATTGCAGGATTGTCTTTGGAAGGAGTAGAGTAGGCAAGCAGACAAAAGCACAACGGAGGATCTACATCAAACATCAGTAAAAAGGTTAGTATCTCCTTTCCATGCTTGTATGTGAAAAAGAGGTTTTAAGTTTTGGGGTGGTAGGTTAAAGGTGATTTCTTTAAGGTCATGATCTACATGAAAGTCTAACCCTAGATTGCTAGTCCGTAGGGTATTATTTCCCAACAACAGAATTGGCGACTCCGCTGGGGAAGATACTCTTGGGGTTTCCGGATTTAGTTGAGGTTTTTGGGTAGTTTAAAGGATTAGACTTTCTGTTTCTTTGCATATCTGTTTGTTGTTAGGTCAGAGCTAATAGGGAACCTGGTTCTTTATACCATTTTTTCCTTGACTGTTGCTTGATGGTGATTATCGAGACACAGTGAGGTACACGCAGCCTGCAGAAGGCTTGCACGCATGTAACCCGCGCCCTAACCTCTTACAGCCCGCGTTTGAATGCTAGATGTAGAGGTTTCAATAGTGTGTAGGAGTCAGAGAGATTAAGAGGCAGTCTCCTCTTCCCTATCAGAATTATACATTCTCAGGGGGCTTTCTGGATCCTGTCTGAGTCTTGTTGGTTCATAGTCTGGTCTCAGTTTGCTTTATTGCATTTTGTTATTCTTTGCAATTATTTTTTCTTTTCTGTAAGAGGAAGCATCCAAGCCTTCAAGAGACCCTGGTTGTCAATACCAGAGGCCTCTTCTAGGTCTGGGCTGCCTGTGTTTAGTTTTTTCTTAGAGTTTTTACATACACGTGGCCTGTGCAAGGGCAGCCCGCAGGTACCCGCACGCTGTTTTAGGTCAGCACGTGTTTGAACGCGTGTTGTTTTAGTTACAGTAGCGAGCTTGATAGGTTGCTTTTCAATCAGGGTGGGGTAGTCATCCCTTCCTATGGAGAGAAGTATTCCTCTCAGGGGTTTGATTCTAGGGTTGCACAGTCAGTAGGTTAGGGCCTCTTACCCTTATCCTGTTTTTTCTTAGTTGATTGTTGATAGAAAAGATTAAAAAGAAATATTTTGTTTTATGGTTTTTAGACAAGCGTAGGAGTTAGTGCTTTCTTGATTGCCATTGTGCGTCTTTTCTCTGGTTCTTTGTGATCTACGCTTTAAGCCAGAATTTTATTTTGTTTTCTTGGTTTTGTGCTTGTCGGCATTTTCCCTTTGTTGCTTCATTTAGCACTTGAATAAAAAAAAAATTTTATCTCTTTTTCATTTGCTTCTTTGTTTGAAGATTGTGTTGCTGCATCAATAGCTAGGAAGAAGTCTTTTTGTTCATAAGTTTTGCAGTGAATTTAGAGCATAAGTAGCTCACAAATTGAGCGAAATTCCTTTATGTTAGCTGCATGAAATCTTAGAAAATTTGAAAAAAAAAAAAAAATCTTGCTTGGTGAAAAGTTGTTGGTTTTTTCATTTTTTGTAAAAGTTTTTGTTTCCAAGCATTTCTTATTCATTTTTCTTTGAGTCTTTACACACCATCAGTTTCACCTTCATACCTTGTGACATTAAAAATCCCATAAAAGCAGCTTTAATTTAAAATCTATTAGACTCTTTTGTTGGTAGGGTTCATACACTAGCTCAGGACTAGGGCCTTGGAATAGGTTGGAGAGTAAATTCTCCAAGGCCACTCAAAACCAAACATTGGAATCTGTCATAGGAAGTGTAGAAGTCCAGTTAAATGAAGGTTATCCAGGACCCCCCGCTAACACAGGGGCGAAACACGGGGTCGCGTAAGGAAAGGTAGCGGAGATAACCCCTCCAAAGCTGGACCAAGCGTAGTGGAGAACACATATCAAGGATTTGTTAAGGGATTCCATCGTTTGCATTTGCCATGGGGCTCCATGGGTCTCGAATCCGTTCGAGGTCCTCAGTTGTCTTCCAGACCATTTTCTCTCGATACCCTTGATAGG